>CAVLJG010000009.1:78336656-78392608 GCA_963669975.1 Acanthoscelides obtectus
ATTTGATGATAACGCGTCAACTGATTGTTCCAAATATCAACGTCGTAATGACGTCTAGTTGTGTACGTTGTTATGACGTGTTTTCGAGATTATATGTTTTAATGATATATACTCGTATTTTTATACAGGGTGACGCATCGAAAACGAGACAGACGCATTTACTGGTAGGTCAGTTTTTTTTTTTGAAAACACGCTCAGACCCGACGATTTGTTTTCGAGGGGGACACAAGTTTGGCAAAAAGCACGTTACACGTGCAGCCCCCTGGGCGGGGGTGACACCAACTCTAAAATCTTAATAGGAAAGGGGGTCGAGTGATACCTTATTTTAAAAGGCCTTTCAATTCCCTTTATAATGATGTAAAATACATGAGCTTCAGTTCATAGTTTTGAAGATTTATTGATTTAAAGCTTTAAGTAGACTTTCATAGGTACATCTGATTACTTTCAGAAGAAACTTGACTAAAAGAATTACTTAATAAGTAAATGCTTTTCTTCACGCCCATGGTTTATCATTTTGTTATTGAAAATAGCTGTTGGAGCGTTTTTTTGTGGCAAAAAAGTTATTTCTTGAAGAAAGATAAGGAAATATCTGGTACTTATTTTAAATAGAAATTTAGTACATAGTTTGCGATTGATTTGACCAAACTTTGTTGCTAAAATAATTTGTAACGCTTTATTACATAAATTAATCATGGTATATTCCACAGCAGAAAGAGTTGAAAGTATCGAAATATTTTTCGGAAATAATCACTGGTCAACAAAATTTTAACTTTGTCGTGCCACACGGACTTTTTTGATATTTTTTACTTTAATTGGTGATTGTAAGAAAAATAAACAGTTAAAAAAATTTTGCTAGACAAGGACTTTATTCTATTGAATAATTTAAAATATTAAGAAAACACAGATCTCGTAAATCAAAAGTTTTTTTTAATAAATGACTTAATAATCTAAGATTTTCTTGAATATTTAGCTTCTGGTGGTCCTTTTAATTGTCCAGCAGTAATCTGCTAACATATTTGGGCTCCATTTGCCCTGGTACCGCTTTTCCATATTAGAAATGTTCTGATGGAACCTCTCACCGTGCTCGTCGCTGACAGCCCCTAAATTGTCAGGAAAAAAAATCAGGTGCGAGTCTAAAAAATGGATCTTAAGTGACATGTTGCAACCCAATGCTTGATATGACAATAATAGCTCGCTAACCAACTCTCTGTAGCTGTCACTCTTGTGGTTACCCAAAAATTTGAAACAACATTTTTAAAAGCCTTCCATGCAGATGTTTCTAAATCGCTTAATTTTTCTTCAAATCTTGAATCTTTTATTAACTCCCTAATTTGAGGGCCAATAGAAATACCCTCTTTTATCTTTGCATCACTTATTTTAGGGAATTTTTCTTTTAGATACAAAAATCCACTCCCATTGCGATCCATTGCCTTCACAAATTTTTTTATTAATCCTAATTTGATATGCATTGGTGGTAGAAGCACATTATTTGGCTGTACAAGGGGTAAATACTTTACGTTTTTTTGCCCAGGAACTAACGATGCACGTGTAGGTCATGTTTTTTTATATAGTGATTAGTTCTGTCTCGGCTATCCCATTCACATAAAAGCAGCAAAACTTTGTATAACCCAGCTGAAGTCCAAGTAATAGTGCAACAACTTTAAGATCACCGCAGATGTTGAAGGAATATGTACTGTAATTTATTTTTTCAAGTAAAAGGTTCATATTTTCATAGGTTTCTTTCATATTTGCAGCATGGGCCAGAGGTACAGACGGAAGCTTATTTCCATTATGCAATAACACTACTTTTAGACTTGCTTTCGAAGAATCGATGAATAAACGCCACTGAGAGAGATCAAAATCTATGTCCAACATTTTCATAATATCATTTATGTTATTGCAAAACACCAAATCTCCATCCTGAGAAAAATATGTTCTGAAGTGTTGATCACGGTTTCGAAAATAGCTAACTTTTGTATTATGATGTAGCAAATTCCATTCTTTTAGACGTGATCCTAATAGTTCTGACTGCTTTTTTGACAAATTTAAATCCCGAACCAAATCATTTAGATCTCCTTGAGTTATCAAATGTGGCTCGTTTACAATTCCTTTTAACTCAAGTCATCGTCCTCGTCAACACATTCACCTGAAGTGACGGTTGTGAATTGTTCTCAACAGACGTAGTTGCAACTGGTATTAGTTCTGGCAATTTTTTACAATGAGAGACTGGTCTTATAGCCGAAGATAAGTTAGGGTAAATAACTGTGGTTTTTTTCTTGTAATTTATACCTTTTATGTCTGTGAGACAAAAATAGCAATCTGAACGTGATCTCGCTGTTCAGTCCATATCATGGGTACAGCAAACGGCATAGGTCGTGCAACTTTCTTCCAGTCAGTTAAATTTTTCACACACGTTATGCAACAGACGTGAGGGGCCCAGGATTTGTCTTGATGGGCGACAGAAAAACCAAAACATTGGTGATAACACTCCAACACAAGATTCGTAAAATTTCGTCGTTGTTTTTTGAATGTTAGTTCTCCGCAGACATAACAAAAGAGTTAGGATCATTATTACACTTCCTCGACATATTCACAGCGTTAATAAATCACAAAAAAGTGTTCAAATTCAACAACAAATGTTTTTATGTTACTGCAGAAAACCAAGTTATTCTCCATATTGAAAAATGGTTCTAAGTCTTTGTGGCGTTTACGAAAAACACATACCGAAACATAGTCTTCTAACAAGTTCCACTGCTGCAGTCTTGATCCAAGTAACTCTGCCTTACATTTTGGAAGTTCTAAATCTCTTACAAGATCATTTAATTCTGACTGTGTTATTTTGTGCGATTGGTGGCATCACGTGCTCGGTATAAAATCAGGATCTCCTGACGTTGATGGCATATCTTCTTCCTGACGAATCACTCGATCGCCATGATCTGATTCGTTTTCTGATTCGCAAGTGTAGGATTCTGGGTGTTTGGAATAGGATTTTCGTCACTGTGAGGCACAGGTCTCATCGCAGATGGTATGTTTGGGTAGTTAATAACCGATTTTTTTTTCTTGGACATACCTGTGGCTTGTCCAACACAAGGTACCATGCAAAAGTAACAATCATTAATATGATTTGCAGGCTCTCTCCAAACCATTGGGACAGCAAAGCGCATAGACCGTTTTTTGCCATTTAACCAGCTCCTCAGACTTGAAGCACATGTATTACAGCAGATGTGGGGTGCCCACTGTTTGTCTTGATCACCTAGTTTACAACCGAAATAAAGCTGATATGCCTTTGTTATTAGTGGAGTAATAGACCGTCTGTGAGACGCAAAAGTCACATCACCACACACGTAACAAAACTGATCTGGATTGTATACACACTTTCGAGACATCTTGCATGAACGCTGTCAGCCAACTGAGGAAAAAATGGCTAATATAAAACAATGTAATGTACACGTATGTATAACGTAACACAATCATGCCGATTACATCATCTTTCCTTGCCGAATATAAAAATGTAGCACGTGCATTCTTGTGAATTACAGTATATTAACACTGTCACAGCAGGAACACATATAATTACCGTATCTCTGAAACTTGAACTAATATTGAAAAAATAAGTTTCATTCCGGTTTTAGCACATTAAAAATAGTAATATTTTGTTGATTTTATTTAGGATATTTTTGGCTGTTGATCAGTCTTCAAAACTACTGAACTGAAGTACATTAATTTTATTTATATCATTATAAAGGGAATTGAAAGACCTTTAAAAGGGGGGCTGCACGTGCTAACGTGATTTTTTGCCAAACTTGTGTCATCCTCGAAAACAAAATCGACGGGTCTGAGCGTTTTTCAAAAAAAAAAACTGAGCTGCCAGTAAATGCGTTTGTTTCATTTTCGATGCGCCACCCTGAAGGTGCGATATTTCTGTTAATTTAGAACAATCTTTCTGATTCAGAACGGATCAAGGCGACTCGATCCGGCCCCTGGATAGAATTGCATGTTCACAGTTTTACTGGGATGGAAAGGTTCCGTCGGGGATTTTAGTGAAAATCTAGCTTTACAGAAACAATTTCCTGAAAACTGTCTCTTCCCTGGCTAATATTAGTGAGCACCACCAAGCTTGTCACCAAAACCACTCCAACCAGTCTCCGTGCTTACCCTTCGCATAGATAGTCCTCTGCAGATCAGAACCCGTCTCATATTTCTCACACAGCAACGCCGAAATCTGGTCATTCTCAAACACGTCCACACAGTACGACGCGTAATCGTACGCGTAATCGAAGCTCTTCACGTACAGGCTCCCATCGGTTTGCAGGTAAAGGTCGGAGCTGGAATCCGGAAGGATGTGGACGTGGTCTTTCGCGCACTTTGCACCAAACACTACCTTGAAGGAAGGAGGATTACGTACGATTTAGATCGATTTTGTCAAGTGTTTTATATCGGTTTTGACATTTTCTGGAAAGGAGGGGGTTCAAATCTTACGGTGAGCGTTGCTGAAACTTCTAGAATAGCTCTGTAGAGCATCCTGATCGAAAGCTCTTATCAATACTATGAATCGTTTCAATGATATACAGGGCGACTCGAACATGCAAGAACGGAATATTGCTCCTAAATAAAATCTTATAAAAAAACTACTTATTATACATGGTATCCGAGGGCACATTTCTAAAACACTAACAATTATACAGGGGGGGCCCAATTTTGCGCCACATCAAAAACATTTCTTTAAATGGAAGGCCTAATCTGGGCTTTGATTATTTATTAAAGGGCTATTGGATATTTATCTAAAAAGAAAACAAGTTTGACAACTTGCGTATCATATAGTTGATATATTTAAAAGATTTAGCGTGATGTGAATATACAGGGTGTCCGCAAAGTTGGGGTTTTCCTTTTCAGAAACAACTACCCTTGAAATAGCAAAGGTAATATGTAGTGAAACGAGGGCGACCAAGTAAAAAAAAATAAAGGAAAAAGTACTCACTCTCCACGAGAAGGGCTAAGTACGTCTCTGCCCGAAATCATACCGCTCCAACAGAAAATGAAATCAGCTGAAGCGCTACCGAGCAGACGCAGAAACCACATTGACTGTCTTACACTTAATGGCACATCTTCTAACAAGGAAGGCAAAATGTTGCGTAAAAAGTCTAGATATTGCATCCCGTCCAATCGATTTGGAGAATAAATGGTCCAATGAGCATACCGTTCACCATGCCAGCCCAAACATTCACCGAAAATGTTTGTTGAAAATGTGCCCGACGGACAGCGTGCGGATTTTCTACTGAACAAACATGAGTGTTGCGAAAGTTATTCACCCCATTACGAGTGAACGTAGATTCGTCTGTCACCAATATGCACTTCAAAAAGTCCGGATTATTGTCATGTTGATGCAACAACCACTCACAGTCACAAAACCGCACTCTTGCTGGAAAATCGTCAGGTTGAAGGGCTTGTACACGTTGGACGTGAAACGGATACAGCCCCTCTTCACGCAGCGTTTGCCACACTTTAGTTTTAATACTTGCACTGCTCTAGCCACGTCTCTAGTGCTTGTTGAGGGATTCGCGTCTACGCGATTACCTCTATACGCGTGACCGTAACCGTCGATTGAAGGTTGCATACTGACCTGACACACTGACCGCGACCCAGTTCTGTCGTCGGGTTGAGTCAGTGACCTTGTACCAGTCGGTGATGTCGCGGCTACAGGACGGTATTCAGATATTTTTGATGTTGCAGAGCCCTTTATCTCGGTTCCCTTAAGACATTGGTGTATATGGTATGTTTTCAAGATCTACACGTCGTGTAAAGGAAAACCCCAACTTTGCGGACACCCTGTATTGATGTATCGAAAGATGTACCAGCATAATATCGAAATAGTCGATACCTGTGATTTTAAAAATTACCTAAAAGATTACTTTTACCTTAATGGCCATGATCAAATAGAGTTACTCTTGAAAACAAGTGACTTGACCTTGATGTGATCTTGAAAGTTAATGTCAAGGTTAATCATTATGAAGTTCTTTTTTATCATTTCAAGGCTCAGCTAAAGAATTAGTATGATCAGGATTTATTATTGACAAAGGTCGTGGCTCAATGTAGATACTTCATTGTGGAATGTCCCACTCTTTTATTTCCGAAATCAAAAATGGAACTTCAAAAGAAGTGTCTTGGCCTTGCGATGACCTTGAAGGTTTGGCACGCCCTGTATATCATGGAAACGGCTTCATAAGCTTGCTAAGAGCCCATGAGAACTTTCGATCAGGATGCTCTGGAGAACTGGGTCAGGTGCCCCTTCTGCCCTTAAGATAAAGTCGGAATAGATTCCACTAATGTTATGAATGAGAAAGTGTGGATATTTGTTACAAAGTCTTACCAAAATAGCTGAAAGGATCTGGATGAAATTTGGTACAGAGATAGAGCCTGGACTAGCACATTCGCTACCTTTTATCCAGTATCTGAAATAAATATTTCGCGGGCTAAAGCGGAAGCGCTCAGTCTCTGCTCCGACCAATTTTTTTACACCGAATCAGCCGCGGGCGCAGCACCCCAAGCATGTGAGCAGTACTCGAGGCTAGCTCTTATCTGGATCTTGTACAGAGTGAGGAGGTCATATGGAGAAAAACACTTCTTAGATATAAACGAATAGCCTAGCTTTTCCAGCAGCAGCCGGTATAGTTCTTGCGAGATCAAGTCCTTGGCGATCTGGACTCCCACCAGCCGAAATAAGCAGCTATTTGATGGAACTCGGCCATCCAATGTAATCGGATGATAAAAGCAAAACTGCTGTTAAAATGATTAACAAAATCGATCATGAAATCGTATATCCTTACCTCAAAATCGCTCAAACTCACTGATGTAACCGATGTCACATTCTCATAAAAACCAAGTCTGAAATTATCGCGAGGGTTCGGCACGCAAGTTCCGTTTGACACTTTCTTGTGAGTCTCACAGCACTTTCTGATACACCTTTTCACTTGACAAACACATCCCCAAGTGGCGTCGTCTTCTTGAAAATAGTCCTTGGTGGTATAGCGCACCTTGTCTTTCACGATATCACCTTGGTTCTTGAGACCGTCAGATATATTGACACGTTCCCAAGTTTCACAAAGTTCACTTGTGCGGTTAACTAAGAATATTCATTAGCAAGAAAAGCATCGTAAATAATACTTATGGTATTTCAAATATGCACACTGTATACTCAATAAAATATATCTCAGCTGCTGCTTAGATATCTAAATCTACATCGATCTTCTATTTTTAGTTGATCAATGAGATATCGGTGTGTTCTTTATCAACCGCAAAAAATAAATACATTGTGGACTTTTGATAAACAACTCAGAAAACAGATATAAGTTAAAATGGAGTGTTATAAGAGTATTGACACTAAATTGAGTAATCCTATTTAAGTAGTGAATAAGAAGTAGTCAAATTTATCAGTAAAACAGGTACTTCTATTTGGTAACGTATTTCGGTATTTTAGCAAATTGAGTAGATAAAAGACAACTATTTATTTAAGACAGTTCGAGGTTTATTTTTTATTTTGTATGATTCTTATGCGTAAGTCCGATAGTATACAGGGTGTTTCAGTTTATTGTTGCATAACTTTAAGATTCGATAGAACTTTTAAAATTAATGCATACAGTCTATATAAACATGGGTCGAAAAATGCGTGGCTTCCGAAATACAGGGTGCTTAAATTTACTTTCTAAAATAGTTTTTTTTTAAATATTTCGAACAATATTTGATGTATAACACTGAAAATTGGTATACAAGGGTTTTTGGTACGACAAAACGAACCATGGGCATAGTTTTACTGTAGCCGCTAGAGGGCGCTCTCTACTGTACGTGTAGTGTATTAAAATGACCGAAAAAATTTTCTTAGTGCAATTTTTTGCTTTTCGAATAAAAAAAACTGATTCTTCGCACCTTTCAACATAAAAAAGCTTTCTTGTGAATTTGGTTATAGTTAGCCGTTTTTGAGATATTTCAATTTTTAAGGTTCCATGCATTTTTAATTATTTATGATAAAATAACGTTAAAAAGTCAGTATCTCGATAATTTTTAGAAGTAGGCTGTGCCTGCAAATATTTTTGAAATTGAAAGCAGAATAAGGTTAAACGTCAATTAGTTGACAGTTAGTTTTGATGTCTGTTGAAACCTGAAACGTTTTTTGCAATTGTGAATTTACCTGTTTTTTTTTTTGTAAGTTTTATAAAAATGCCATTTTTATTCTCCAATCAAGAGTTAGCGGATATTCATTTTGTGTATGGCTTTGTAAATGGAAACGCAGCAGAAGCAGCCAGAGAATACGCACGAAGATTTCCAAACTGACAACATCCAACTCGCTCAGTATTTGTAAGAGTGCATCGCCAAATAATTGAAAATGGTTTTGGAAATCTCCAAAGTGATCAAAACATAAATGTTCGTCAGCGCAGATTTACCCTGCGTGAGTTTGATAGAGATCCGTACCACAAGTGTTAGGAGAGTTTCTGGTGCCTTGGGAATTTCAGCAAGCCATGTTCACCGTGTTCTTAGAAATGACCATAGACGTCCTTACCATTTGCAACCTGTGCAAGGACTACAGCAAGGGGACGGAGAACGAAGAATCACATTTTGTCAGTGGATTCTTGATAGAACTGATAATAATAGGGAGTTTTTAAGTAACGTTTTATGGCCCGATGAGTCATGCTTCACTAGACATGGAGTGGTAAATTTTCATAATCAACATATATGGTCGCATGAAAATCCGCATGCAGTTCGGGAATGAAATTTTCAGCATGAATTTAGTGTGAACGTGTGGATTGGTATCTACCGTAATCGACTATTTGGACCCTACCTTTTGCCTGCAAGGTTAATTGCTGCGACCTTCTTGGAATTTTTAAAGGCTGAACATGCAAATATGTGGGATGATGTTATGTTAGATTTAAGAAGATTGGCCTGATTCCAGCTTGATGGTTGTCCAGCTCATTATTCGAGAGAAACTGGCTGGACGAAAATTATCCAGAAAGATGGATCGGCCGTGGAGGACCAGTCGCCTGGCCTCCACGATCCCCTGACCTAAATCCATTAGATTTCTTTGTGTGGGGATTTCTAAAAGAAAAAGTGTACCAGACTCCCGTAACCACAAGAGATATGCTAATAGACAGAATTAGGAATGCATGTGATGAAATAAGGCCTTATTTGAATAATGCTATACCACGTTTGATCATTCGTAGATGTGAATTGTGTATTGAACAATTGGGTTTACATTTCGAGCCACTACTTTAGGTTTTGTATGTTTGTCCTAACTATCCAATAGCATTTTAGTTGTAAATAATTAATTTAATTTGTTAAAAATAATATTGGAAAATTAAACAAATTAATATTCTGTTTTTTTGTGTTTATTTGGAGTTAGGAATTATTGCTGTGTTTAAAAACACAATCTAAACGATCATCTTAATTACTTGTAATGCCCAAATCGAAAATGTAAAAAAAATATTATTTTCCCATAAATAATTAAAAATGCATCGAACCTTAAAAATCGAAATATCTCAAAAACGGCTAACTATAACGAAAACTCACAAGAGTTTTTTTATGTTGAAAAGTGCGAAGAATCAGTTTTTCTATTTAAAAAGCAAAATATTGCACTAAGAAAAATTTTTCGGGCATTTTAATACAGTTCAGGTGCAGTAGAGAGCGCCCTCTAGCGGCTACAGTAAAACTATGCCCCTGGTTCGTTTTGTCGTACCAAAAAACCCTTGTATACCAATTTTCATTGTTATACATCAAATATTGTTCGAAATATTTAAAAAAAAACTATTTTAAAAAGTAAATTTAAACACCCTGTATCTCGGAAGTCACGCATTTTTAGACCCATGTTTATATAGACTTTATGCATTAATTTTAAAAGTTCTGTCGAATCTTAAAGTTATGCAACAATAAACTGAAACACCCTGTATATGAAGAAATTTTATTGGATACAATGTGTTCCGTTATTTCGTTCTAAAAAACAGAGAACCTTTCAAAATAACTAGGTATTGACAACAAAGTGTTTGGCAGTTAATTCCCTTTTGATATAAATTCAAAAAATATGCGCCTATTTCGCCAGAAATTGTTCGAAAAAAGGAGTTAAAGGCCGTAAAGGCAGTCTCAAAAATCACATACGATAAAATGCACATATGTAGAAATTCGTAGCGCATCTTCATAAAAATGAGGTATTTTATACCTTAATAATAGATTGTATGAGTATATACATGATTTTTATAACTTCTTAAAAATACATGCAAATACTATCTCTACATTTTTTTAGAAGCAATATATGAAAATTGCTCTCCAAAAAATGTGTTCTCGGAAAATTTGCAGTTGATAATAGTTTCCCCCTAAATAAATGTCCATTAATAGTAGAGGAATATAGTTTTAAAAATCAATAAACATGACATTAATCGTTTCTAAAAAATGTTTTGCCGAAAATTCTGCAACAAAGAAGCTGTTTGAGGACGTATTTTAAAAAGTAGTTGTAGTTCAGTCTCAAAGATCACAAAAATGCACACATCTGAAAGATTCGTAGCATGTCTTCACAAAAATGGGGTATTTTCGACCTTAATGAAAATTTTATAACCAATATATGAAAATTGCCTTAAAAGTTCGTATTGATAAAAATCATTGACCACTTTTCCATAAAATAGAAGACGATTAATAGTAGAAAAAATAGTTTTAAAAAATCAATAATAACGATTCTAAAGATGTGGATGAGTACTAACCTGTTTTGCTGAGAAGATAGAATATCAAAAGTAAAGTTTTTTCCAAAAACTTCAAGACGTGGAAACGAGAGCGAAAAAACTCTTCTTTCATAAATTATTCATAATATCTTTTGAATATACAAAAAGAGAGAAATCTGATTTCTTTCATTTGCCAAACTGTCAATGAGACAAAACTGTATATGCCGCATTTTCTCACAACTGTTACATGTAGGTCATTTTTTTCTTTCAGTACTAGAAATAATAACTCACCATAATATTCGGATCCATCAAAGTACTCTTCAACTACTATGGTATCAGGGGCCGTAAAGCAAATCAAAGCAGCGAACTCTACATGGGTTGGAAGAACGATATTTTCCAAGCAGTACTCGTCATAAAGCAGAAGTCTTTCCTTGTCAAACCTCGGGCAATATAACGTTCCGTTCCTTTGCACAAAATACATAGGGACGTTTTCCTTGCCGAGCTTATATACCTTGCCTGATTTACAAGACTTCCCGTGAACGACATCGAACTTGAAAGTGCTGTCACTCACTTTTTGCTTCCCATCGTAAACGGGAAAGCCGAATTCGAGATCTGAGCGCGTGCAGTTTCTGTTTTTCAAAGCCATACCTTGCGGACAGCATTTTCGTACACAAACCGAACGTTCTTCACAAGTTTCGTTGGTGTTGTGATTCAGAACCGCATTGCTGACGTTGCTTCCGTACACGAAGCACGCACAAGTCACTAGAATCACTACGATCACCTTCATCGCGTTCTACTGCACTATCTGAAAGGTAAAATGGAATGCTTGAGGTCTTGGATTTTACATACCGGACGGTGGAACTTGATTACGACCAGTTCCTTTAGATAAACTTGAAAAATTCATTACATCTGACGAAGACTATTAATAATTTACATGTGTTTTCTTGGGTCATGTTTGGGTAATAAAAATGTCTGGCTTACGAATAGTTTAAATACAATACTGAAAGGCTCACAAGTGTCGCTTTTAGGAAGCGAAATGTACGGGAATGCAAGGATGAACTCATTTTATGCTTGTTCTATTTTTTCGGACTATATATATTTGTAGAATCTTGAAATCACGACGAAAAATTTAATTCTGTCGCATACTAAATTGTCTCTGTTTACAAACGGATGATGTATAAATAGGAATTTGAATTTCATGAAAAAAAAAATTGTTTTCGGTTACTGTTGAATTCTAATGAATAGATATAACTCAAATTAATGGAAATTAACATGTATACGTATGTAATCCCACGGTTGAAGGTTTAAGTATCGTAATATATGCTATTACGTGTCGATATAGATTTGACTCATTCAGACTTGAAAAATGGTTAAAAAAACGTTTTTTTCTGAACACAAATCGTAAGGCGTGCTCTTTTTTTCTGTTTTTGTGCAAATATACTAAGTGACATATAAATCCGAACACCCAGTTTAAATGGTTTTATTTTAATAAAAGTTGGTGAATGTATTTATCTTACTGTAAATAACAAGTGAAAAAATTTTCAGCCTTATCAGTTGGACATTCCGGTTTTTATACTGCTTTTTTTAATTCACTAACGCTCTAAAAATGAATATTTCAGCCGCAGTAAAGAATCAACGTTGGCGGATTTTGGTTCTTGACATCCTTTACGATCGGTTACGATGCCTAGAGTACGGAGACCTGTACGATTGCGTCAACTTAGTGAGTTTGATAGGGGCCGTATAGTGGGACTTCGGGAATCTGGACTTTCTTTTCGGGCAATTGCAGTTAGAGTGCAAAGAAGTGTAAACACTGTGGTTAGGTGTTGTCAGGCATGGCTTCGAGAAGGCCGTACGCAAAGATCAAAGGGCACTGGACGCCGCCGTAGAACAACAGACCGTGAAGATCGCCGCCTAAGATTATTGGCCTTAAGGGACCGTTTCTCCACTACCAGGTCCATTGCAAATGAATGGTTTGCAGAACACGGAAGACCTATTGGCATGCGAAGTGTTTACCGACGAATGAGAAGTTTTGGCTTGTTTTCATACCGGCCACACTGGGTCCTCCCTTTAACTCGAGAACACCGACGTAATCGCCTTGAGTGGTGCAGACAACGGTCACTCTGGTATCAGGAATGGAACAGTATTGTCTTTAGTGACGAGTCTCGATTTTGTTTAGGCATGCACGATGGTCGTGCCAGGGTTAGAAGGCGACGTGGTGAAAGGAGGAATCCACAGTTTTTTGTTGAAAGACATGTTCATCACACTGTTGGAGTTATGGTTTGGGGTGCTATAGCTTATGGTTCCAGGTCACCTTTAATCTTCATCAGAGGTAACATGAACGCGCAGCGTTATATCCACGAAGTTCTAGAACCCCATCTTTTACCCTATCTTGACACCCTGGCAGATCCAACTTTCCAACAAGATAATGCCCGACCACATGTTGCAAGAGTCACAGTAGACTTCTTTCAACATAATGATGTCACATTGTTACCATGGCCACCAAGATCTCCCGACTTATCCCCAATTGAGCACGTGTGGGATATGATGGGTAGGAGATTGCTCAATTTGCAACGTCCTCCTCAGACTCTAGGAGCACTTCGAGAGGAGTTGGTGGTTGCCTGGAATGAGATACCACAGGAGGACAGTGACCACCTGATCAGAAGCATGCCTAGGCGCGTTGGAGAATGCATAGCACATCAGGGTGCATCCACACATTATTAAAGGTCAAAGGGTTTTAAAGCAGTGAAATTTTTATCATTTACTTATTATGCTTCATTAAGTACTTATACAAAATTTTATTAAAATAAAACCATTTAAACTGGGTGTTCGGATTATATGTCACTTAGTATTAGTTGTTGCTTCCATTATAATCACACAAGAAGCGGGGTCAAAACTAATACTCCACGACCTGGCTTCACAAGTCATATATCAGATCGGGTTTCATTTTTTTATGGGGAGTGAGATGTAAGATTTCAGTCCTAAATCGCGCTCAAAGTTTTATGGTGCTGAAAAACTGTGACTCTTAGCGTACTTACAACTTTGTTTTATTTTTATTTTTTGGCTACCCCTGACCCTGGCTGATTGGGCCCCATCATATATCAGTACGCTAAAGTGAATTGTGGAACTCAAAAATTGTGATCTCATAATTCGTTTGGCAATTATTTCAGCCAAAAGTGATTTTTTTTAAAATATCCACTGTTTTACTGGGCTGACAATTCGAACGCTCTCCGAGACAAACTTTTTTTATTTTTCATAAATCAGAAGGGCTAATCTACCGCCTAGTATAATCTGAATTTTGTACTCGACGATACAAATTGGTCGAATAGGCTCTTGGATCCAATTTTCGATAGTCTGAGTCGAAATTGGTCATTCTCATGATATTGGAGGAGTTTAGTTTAGATTAGTTTATAAAGGCATATTTTGGTACAAATCTTGAAGAGGGCCAACTGAAGTGGGACGGGGCTCTTACATTCAAACATCTTCACAACGATTTAAGATATTTATAGAGTTTATTATACAAAAATTACAAGAAACTTCATGGAGAATCTAAAAATAAAGAAAAAAGTGAGAGGTTTTCATTTAAAAATCTAAATATCTTATCCTTTTATTTATTTTTTTGTACGGCTATAGATGAAAAAACGTCTCCCTATAAATCAAAATTTGACGTGTCCGAGCAGTTTTCCCAAAATATGCCAGGACAGTCATATATGGGGTGCCGTTGGGCCACCCTGTGTAGACGCATCAGACTTCGTGAAATCTCAGATTCATACGCCGAACAGTCCGCTCTGAAGAGACGCGCCCAAAGTTCACGGGTTCGGAAAAAATGTGAACTTTAGCCTTTGTGGCATCGTTTCCATTTTCTCGCTACTCCTGTCCTGAAAAGCATCAGGTCCTAATATATGAAATTCGTTATATTGCTGACAATTGAATTTTTGACCTTGTTCGACAATTTCACTACGAAATACTCACATAATATTGGGCCTAATGCTATATTACTTTAAACATGTTCAATCCAATGAATACGTTATCTTCTTGTTCTATGCAGCTGCTTCATTTTCTATTTATTTGATATTTTTAAGGACAAAGCATTTTTTCTTTGACGTTAACACTTTGATAGAATCAAATTTATGTAAATGTACGAGGCATTACTTTTATCAAACGTACATTTGTGTATCCTTCATAGAAACCACTAATATTTAGTTGTGAAAAATAACGTTCTTCTATTCATAATTATGTAAAAATAATAATAATCGTCTTTATTACTATAAACTACTAGCTTAAAGCTACTCTTACACCTAACTGTCAGTCTCCGTTCTAAACAAATAATTTTACATATGTTTACATTACACTAAATTATCTATTTGCATCTCATGTATTTGCATGCGCATACCAACTAAATGTTTTTTAATTGTTACCTTAAACTTTCGTATTGGTAATTTTTTAACTTCCAAATGGAGTGGATTGAAATGGAAAACTGACTGATAGGTATAGCTTCTATAGAAAAGACTTAATACAAAGGGCATAGCCGGAGATAAGTAATCCCCTAGAACTAAATTATGGATGTTGTATCTGAAAATTAATTTATTTTTGAGGTATGACGGATACGTGGATTGGTTGATTAATTTATGTGCAAAAAGTAGAAAATCGTATTTAAAACTAAAGGAAATTTTACACCAATTTAAATTCTCGATTTTCTCAGAAACATGATCACATCTTCTCAGTCCATGAATAAATCGACAACATGTATTTTGAACCGTTTGAATTGTTTCTACTACCTCCAAACAAGGGAAATACACTACAAATCCATATCTGAAAATGGAAAGAATTAAGGGATGTTTCTTTAATCTATAATTAAAAAAAAATCTATTATTGTACACTGTTCGAATTCAAAAGTTCTTAAAATTAAAGTATTTATGTGCTCTCTAAAACAAAGTTGTTCATCAATATGTAGTCCTAAAACTAGATACATTACAAAAACCTAATCTTACATTATTCATACTTATATTCAAACCTGTTTTAATTTAATTTTTGTCATGTTCTGAGTAAAATATAAGTGCTGAGCATTTATTTGCATTTAATTTGAAATTATGTTCAGAGCGATTATACAGGGTGGCGCATCGAAGACGAAACAGACGCATTTACTGGCAGTTCAGTTTTTTTTTTAAAACGCTCAGACCCGTCGATTTTGTTTTCAAGGGGGACACAAGTTTGGCAAAAAATCACGTTAGCACGTGCAGCCCCCTAAGCGGGGGTGACACCACCCCCAAAATCTTAAATGGAAAGGGGGGTCGAGTGATACCTTATTTTAAAGTTCTTTCAATTCCCTTTATAATGATATAGAATTAATGTACGTCAGTTCAGTAATTTTGAGGATTTCTTGATTTAAAGCTTAAATAAAACTAATACATCATCATTAGTTGAGATCAATACATTTGGAAGTAAAGTAATTTAAAAATGATTTATTGCCTAACTTGTGTCCCCCTCGAAAACAAAATCGACGGGTTTTTCAAAAAAAAACTGAGCTGTCAGTAATGCGTCTGTTTCGTTTTCGATACGCCACCCTGTATATAAATCATCATAGATGTGTGCCATAGCTGCAAATAAAGAGTAAAGTGAAGTGTAAAACTTTGTGGCATAAAAAACACAGTTTTTCCAATTACAAAGCGTCGCACGGTCACACTGTCAGCTGACACTAGTTAAGCACTGCATGTCTGAAGAATTACAAGCTTATCCAAGGTTATTTCATCGGTAACAATCACATAACTAACACTTTCACACCGCAAAAAACTACAAAACCGTAACAGAAAGCATCTACGGTATATGTCGCGTCAAGAATCGTCGAACTATGGACTGCCGCGACAAAATCCAAACAGGACCCAATATAATTATATGCGAATCGTGTAATAAATATTGAAAATTACCTTATACGTCACTATTCTCAGCCATCACATCTCGATTATCCAAGAGAGCACGAACTGGTATGCAAACCTGTTTATATGATCGGACAATGTGTGGACTTTATTTAATTCCATTAACATATCGTATCAATCATCAATAAAGCACACAAAAATTTTAATCAATAAATTCAATGGGTCTCATCTAATTTCGTGATTAAATTTCATCCCAATTGGGTCGTTTTCGGACATAAGCCGGGTTCAAGGCTAGTACGATATTGAGGATGCGAAAAAACAAAAGCTGTCTTACCTGCGGGTTGATCTAGATGGCTGTAGACTAACTAGTATGTAAAAGTGGGTGTTTTAGGTCATAGCATAATTTTAAAATGCAAGGGTTACGCATCATAGATGATATCAGTGACCATTTCGTTAGCGTTATAGGAATTTTATTTGCCGGTGGCGGACGGACATGGAAGACCCTAATCATCGAAATTGATGGTATTGCATTCTGAATCATTGGTGCATAATATGCAATAACACGAAATTGGGTATATTTATTAGTTGAATGGAATCAGACAACCTGTATACAGAGTTCAGAAATTCCGAATAAAAAATTGATCTCTAGTTATGGTTGATACTCTCACGTGGTAAATATGATTATATTTTCTCTAAGGATGTGATCAAACGTAGCCTGAGACTATCACTACAGACAAACTAAACATTTTATATGAGTTTCCAATAACAACCGACGAGGGGGTAGTCACGTGATTTCTCTGGTCTAAAATGATGAATCATCATTTACGAGGGATGTCTTTTAAGTTTAGCATATAGAAACTTAGTAGGCTGCGCGGATCGAACGTCAGTACTGAATCTTAACCTCACTCTTTAGTAAACTTAAATTCAAAGTTTCACAAACGATACGTGCAGTGTTCTCACTACAGTGTCACCAAGTCATTAGAAAAATGGAACTCACCGAGAACATTTTCGCGCCATAATTTATTACAACTTTCAGAGACAATTATCGCAACAAGAATGCGTTGCTGAGTTACTGACTGTTTTCGGCAACTAAGCGCCACATCAGTCGACAATTTCCATTGGTATGGAGAATTCAAACGTGGACGGGTGAGTCTTAGCGACCATCCCAGGGTGGGTGCACCAAAAACGGCAGTCACCCAGGAAAACGTCGATGCTGTGCGCAAACTCATCATTGAAGATAGACATGTGACATATCGCGAGATTGAGGCGTCCTTGAAGATCTCAAACACCTCAATTAAAACAATTTTACATGAAGAATTAGGAGTAAGAAAATTAGTTTCTCGTTGGATACCCCACCTGTTGACTGAAGAGCAGAAAGCTGCCAGGGTTAATTGGTGTCAAAAAACGCTTGACCGTTTCAATTCCGGAAACTCAAAAATGTGTACAGCATTGTTAGTGGTGATGAATCGTGAATTTACTGTTATGAACCAGAAAATGAACGACAGTCGGCTGTTTGGGTGTTCCAAGGTGAAGAAAGTCAACAAAAGTCATCCGTTCTCGAAGTGTTTCGAAAAAGGTGGTCGCGACATTTGTGTCAAAAGCGGGTCATATGACAACAATTTCTCTTAATGATCAAAGAACTGTTACTGCGGATTAGTATTTGTTTGCCAAAAGTCATCACCGAGCTTCGAAAAATCAACCCCGAAAGAAGAATCATCCTCCACCAAGACAATGCAAGCTCGCACACAGCCCAAAAAACAAGGCAGTATTTAACGGTAGATGTGTATTAACCTTCGTGGAGAATACTTCAAAAGACAATAAAGTCATTTAAAACTACCTACCGTGTTGTTTTATTTCCATACGCGAAACTTAAAAGACATCCCTCGTATGACAATTTGTCACAGTTATTTCGCTTAGTCGCCAGTCTGTTAGTGACGTGTCCAAAATCCCGTCACACAAATTTCGTTCATTCTGATATGCTATTATAGACGGTATTCACACGGCCGGATACCAGACACAGTCATCGACCACTGTGAGACTAAAGCAGAAGTGGAGGCAAAGCTGCGCATTTAGGTAACTAAGAAAATTTAACTTATAAAGTTTCGTAATTCCGAGTATTTCCGGAGATAGGCGAAAGAAACCGAATTTGATTTATTTACTTATACATATGTAACTCAACAGCATCAGCCATTTACAGAACATGAGACAGGTAGGACCACAAAAAGAAACAATTATTTCATAATACAAGCAAGGATAGGTAGTTCAAACACAAAGGTACTATTTACAAATATTTATAAATATCATAGGGCAGATAAGAAATCAAAAAACAGACAGGCCCTTACAGAAATATATACAATTCTTCTGCAACGTCATTAGCCCTACCACAATAGCAAAATAGTGGAGAAAACTTTTATGTTTGTTCTAGGAGTAATCAAATAAAAAGCATCAAATTATATAGGATTTAAACGTGGAACAAGAAAATTAAATTTATGTAATATGTTGCAACTGTGGAGTATATCACGCACAAAATTGACGGAGCACTTATCACGCCTTTCCCTGAAACTTTCTAGATCAAAGATTTCTAAAATTTGTTAGGGGTAGCCAATGGGAGGGTAACTGTGTAGGTACATAAGTAATCGTTCCTGGATAATCATATCGTTTCTTTACTGGCTTTATTTTTTCAAATGGAATTTCAAAATAAAAAGTACGTTGCTAATATTTCTCTTCTAGAAAATGTCGTAATTAGAATTTCAATATGACGCTTCGTCTCTTGGCTCCGTCATCAACTTTGTTTTTTCTTATAGGCGCCATTTTATCTGTACTGTGGGACGTTATGCACGAAGAGTATTATTCAAAATCGAAAAACAATGGTGCATGGAAACAACTAGTAATCAATTGTAGCATTGAAAATTTATATTGTTGCGAAGCATAGAAAAAATTTAAATTCTGATGGGATGATTTTGTCTCGAAAATAAACAAATTGAAGATTTTGGCACTCGAAAAGGATACTGCAAGCTGCTGTAGTCTCCAGTTGCCAAAAAAAAAACGCAATGTTATGGCTAAACGTTTTCTTAGAGATATAGATTTTCGAAACTGTGTATCAATTTTTATTATCGTTGGTGTTACCAACGTAAGCAGGTATTCAAAGTCAGTCTTGATCATTCCTGTAAAATTTCTGAATTGATCATACAGACTGTTTAATACTAATTCCTTTCGTTTCCGATTTTCTTTTATTTTAATTAAATTATGCAGCATAATAGATGTTGCCGCGGCTGTATGTCTATTCTCCATGTTAACCTCGTACGCGAACGACTGGAGCAGCTCATGCATTGAAAAATGAATGTTAGTTTAAACACTCTCCACGTACGCGAACGAATGCGTGCGCGTATGCTCAGCGCGTGCGTGCTCATATGTAAACGCACCTTAACGCTCGATGTGAGCATTACATTACAGCGCTGCTTCAGTCAGTGGCCGCCTTTACGATACACATACACTGAAGATATGATACTGCGCACGTGGGCGGAGCTTCGTGACGTCACCCGGAGAGTTGTCGGCTCGTGGTTACCAGCGGCAGGATTGTCGTAACGTTACTTCAGTTCACGTGTATCGTGGTTAATACTATATAGTGCGATTTGTTGGTGATTCTTGGTGGGTTTGTGACTTGTATTAGTTATATACGATGTGTAGTTGCGAAATTGATAAAAATGCGGTGTGCTGTTATGGGATGTAATTCCGATAATCAATCTAAGCGGAATCTTTGCAAAGACAAGAAGTTCCACAGTTTTCCTCAAGACCCAAACTTTAGCAAAAAAATGGCTACATCTCACAAAAAGATCAGACAAAGTCAATGTAAAAAGCGCTAGGGTTTGCTAGAAAATGCTTTAGAGGATCTGAAACGACGCTTCAGCGTCCAATACCTGTTAACAAGACGTCTCAATCAAGATGTGATAGAAAACTTTTCGGAGTAATTAGGGCAAAAGATGGTCTTCATGACCATACAAGTCCTCTAGAGTTTAAGTATAGAATAAGGTCATATATGTTGGGGCGAAACGAAGGCGCATACTCAGAGAAGAGTCAGAGGATACTTCAGACATTCCACTAACCACTAACCGCATCATTAACGAGAATAAACTGAATGCTCCTGAAGTATCAGCTGACTATACCGAGAAAGTTTTAGTGGAAGAAAGAGATGACGGGCTGTAAAATTTGGTCGGCTTTGTTTGCAATAAATTGCATATCAATCCAAACAATCACTCTCCGCGTGACGTCATGCGCGCCGACGGACGAAAATCGAACGGTGGAGCATTCGGGAGGACACCGCGACTTTAAGGCTAGCAAGCTAATCCCTTTTCTGTAATTTCTTACCAAATGGCGAGAGTCGAATTTGAAACGCGACTGGAAAAAATTTGGTCACATTCGGAAGGTCATAACTTTCTTATTTTTACCTCGATTTTATTGATTTTTTCGGAAGGTACACCGATCGGCATTAATGTGTAGATCTGAGTTCTTGATTGTAGCCAAGGTTTAACTTGTACAGGGTGAATCAAAATGATGTTTAAGTACTTTTTGGCAACTGGAGTCACACCACAGAGTGACTCGAAGCCATTTTGATTTACCCTGTACAAGTCAAACGCTGGCTACAATCAAGGTTAAAGTAAAACAGTTATGACGTTCCGAATTTGACGAAATGTTTGCTTGTTGCGTTTATTTTCAACCTGAGTGTTTGTAGAGAAACAGCAGTGTCAAACTCTGATATTTGACGCTACAGTTTCTCATTTCCTCTTGAATGATTTTTGTAGTATTAGTTAGGCTATCTTTACGGCCTCCTTGATTTTCATAGTTTTCCAGTCCTTCAGAAAGGCGCTCTATTTGAGGTTAAGTTACAGATATCTATTTGCATCAAATTGTTCATGTTTCTGATTTTTATCATCTCTTTTATCAGCCGGAAATTTCTTACGATTTAAAAAGAAAACGTAGTCTCACAATAAGAGAGCACTGACGCTGACACGGAACAGTAGAAATCTAGAAACACCCCAGCCTTTCTGAAGGAGAGAAAAGACTATGGGAATCGAGGAGGTCATAAAGGTGTCCTACACTATTGTAGGAACGACTGACGATGCGGCCCTTAATAAAGTTAAAATAGATTGCAGTTAGTTTAATGGTAATAATTTTTTTTAGTTCATTAGACAGTGACGAAAGAACCGGAGAATCACATCCACATGCAAAGAAATAAACTCTTTTAATAAATAAAAACAATTTATGTAATAATTTTATTTAAAAATACATATAGTTATGATTTCTTCTTTTCTTTCACTTTTTTGACTTTCTGGTTAATACCTTTATTCTTATTAACTTTACCGTCAAACTTATTTTTCTTCATTGCACCATTCTTTCCACCACCTTCATTTTTTGAAACTGTTTTCTTCTCAGTAGAAATGCTTTTCTTTTTCTTTCGTTTCTCGGCAATACCGCTCTTGGTCTTCGCCTTTTCTCTTTGAGGATCTCCTTGAACTTATTCCTGAAAATATGAGTAACTTGAATGTCGATTGAAACAAAGCGCGCAGACAATTTACCTTTTTCCGCCTTTGATCCTTTCATAAATAGGTTTGGTGATGATATCATCTCTTTTAGGGGCGCTTTTCTCGAGCTTCTTCCGTTCTTGCTTAGATTTTTTCTTCAACGTCAACATGTACGGAGGAACTTCACATCCGGATTCTTTCAGTACATGGGCAATGCTGGAACAACATTTTTCCAATTATGTCACACTTGGAAGATACAGGGTGCGTCATCTATTACTTTTTTTCTATTTGAAAAATCAACACGCTTTTTACGAGGTGAAATCGAATTTTTTATTGATAAATGAAGGTTGGTTTATGCCATTTAATGTATGAAAAATAAAATCAGTCATGTGACCACCGCGGCTTCGTTTACAGGCCAACATCCGAACATCAAAATTTTCAAAGACTTTTCCCAGAATAATCGGGTCTATGGTCTATAGAACAAACAATTTCAAAAAACCACCCTAAGAAAATTTTTCTCACATAGATATGGACGTGTTTTTTGGAATGAGAACTTTTTCCCAGATTTTTTGATGCATTAACAAGAAAGTGCCAACCACTTACATTTGTTTCATGCTTATTGGCCATCAGTAGCACGGTGTTGGCGTTTATCTAGGACAACGAACAAAACCTCTCTATTGAAGGAACAAGGTCTATATGATCGCATATGTGCCATCTATTACCAGAATCTAACACTGCAAGAGTGAATCTTCTATTTCGCCAGAATCGACGGCATGAAGCGGTCACAGTGTGGAGACTCCGCTTTCAATGCCAACTGAGATACTTGTATAATTCTAAGAGATAGCTGCCGTTCACTATGCAGAGGTTGATTCTGATGATAGATGGTGGGAATATCTTACCTCCTCAAGTTGACTGTATCATCAATAGTAAAAATGTGATAGCTTTTCCTTTTCTTCCGGCTCTCCCTGCCCTGCCAACTCTATGAACATAAGAGATGGCAGATGGTGGAAAATCATAATTTATCACCAAATTAACGCCTTTAAAGTCAACGCCGCGCGCCATCAGTTCCGTACAGATCAAAACCCATATCCGGCCTTCACGGAAGGCTTTAACAGTATTGTCTCTCTGAAATTAAAAAAATGCGTCAAGTTTACTCTGTTACCACGTTAATGCTGTCATCAGTTCGTAAAGGATTATGTTTGGCTCTGCTGACAAAAAGTTGACTTTGAACATGTATAACAAAAAGTTAAATGACTCTCCCCCTCCCTCTGAGATATTTACTTTCGCAGAATACAGCACGGAAGTTACTGCCAACTACGACCATCAGCCCGACCACGGTGCACGTATCGATACGCGACTGTTGGAGATATTTCTAAGCTTCATGGGTAAATAATATACGGGGACGTCAATGATGACTGAAATATATCTAACAGGTGCCTAGAATTACTAAATATACCAACGTAAAACAATTGAGATATACCCTCCCCACCTCCTGTAATCTGCAACCCCCAATTTTTAACACCTACAAAACAATTTTCAAAGCCTATAAAAACGAAGCTTGAGCGATTTTTATTTTTTGCGTTTTTGGCTTTCTCATCCGCCGCCACTGAGCCAGTTTTCAAAAAAGTACAAAGCCTTTTCGTCCTTGGTATAGTAGTAAAAATTTCATCAAAATCCGAGCAGTACTTTCCAGGTTAGCGGACAGACAGTTTGATGGAAATGAGTGCTATACTTTTTCATGATGTACAAGTCATATAATATTCAAAAAACATAATACCTATTTTCCCCAGTAGCCGTGAAAAGTAAGGAAAAATTAATAGTACATGCACAAACCTACTCTACAATGCAAAAACATTTTAAGCTTTCTAGTCAAAACAACTTCCCACCAAATCAATGATGGAATTGTTGATTAACCTTTGAGTCAATTTTGATTCTTACCTGAAGTTGGGTTCTATCTGCATGTATGGCATCCACATTGATTCCATCATAGATTAACTCATTGAACAACTGCTGAGCTCTCTCCTTACTCTGAACAAAAATAAGTACTGGAGGGCTTAACCCTTGCCTTACTATATCCCGGAATGCCAATAATTTTCCTTGTTCATTGCCAACAAACAGCAACTCCTGATCAACTAAATCGGTGGCAGCATTTCTGAAAAGTTACAAAAATCATTTTATGAATATTCAAAATGCATAGATGTAATTTTAATAGACAAGAATATACAGAAAATTGATTCATAAAATGTGTACACGAATAATTATGCAAAAATGCATTAATGCTAAATAAATCTTCAACAGAGGCCAATATTTGAGCAAACATGTCTTAGACTTATTAATATTATTTAGAACCTCCCTATATTTGTTTTATTCAATTAACAATGTAGAAGTAGTACACCATTTTGATGACTTAAACAGTGATCTTCAGCTGCAATCTTAGCTTTAAGACACATTGATAGTATTTTATTAAAAGCCTGTGAAATCTTTAAAGAAAGAATAAAATATTCATAAACACTTGACACTGTCTTTCACCGTTTTGTACTCTTTATTTCATTAATATTCATTTTACATTTAGATTTAGTGTTAAGGAACTTTTTTTGTACTATATGGGATCTTTTCCAAATACATAAATAAACATGAAATTCTTAGTAAAGTTACCTTTGACCAACGGTAACTCTGACAAGTCCTTTCATGTTATGCACACACCACTTTGCAACCACTGGGGTATATGTGGCACTGAACATTGCTATTTTTCTATCATTCCCGTCACAAGCCTTCAAAATTTCATCTAGTTGCTCTCTAAATCCTCTACTGCCTGTTTCAAACAATTTATCAGCTTCGTCTATCACTAGCCACTCAATGCTAAAATTAAATCAATAAGATATAAGTGAAAAAGGATGCCTCAGTAAGAGCGCTTACTTTTTCAGAGAAACTGCTGGTGGATCCTGCTTCAATAAATAACACAACCTATTGGGAGTTGTTATTAGAATATCTGGAAAAAATAACCAAATTAGCTCTTCACAAAAAATGAATTTTATAAAGATGGTGTTGACACATGCCACATCAAAGGTAAAAGTAGACAAAAAGTATTTATTTATCGTTCATATACAGAAAATGAAAGCCTATGATAATGCATAAAGACAAAAAATATTTCTTACCAAACTTTTGAGAGCTCGTAGATCCATACTGAGTCAGAGCTTTTTTAATTTTGCTTATA
Source organism: Acanthoscelides obtectus (assembly GCA_963669975.1). Taxonomy (NCBI): domain Eukaryota; kingdom Metazoa; phylum Arthropoda; class Insecta; order Coleoptera; family Chrysomelidae; genus Acanthoscelides; species Acanthoscelides obtectus. The sequence continues at coordinate 78,361,951 of CAVLJG010000009.1, forward strand.
ATATGAATTCTCAAGCCTCTTCCTTCAGATAACCTGACACATTCTCTTTGAGTCTGTTTTGCCAACTCCCTTGTGGGACAAAGAATCAAAGCCCTGAATCCTTTACGTTCTGGACCCTTTAGGTGCATTATAATTGGTACCAAAAAAAGCAGCTGTCTTTCCAGAACCTGTAGGAGCACAAGCTAAGATTTGTCTTCCCTGAGAATAAGAAAATATGTAAGATACAATAGATTTGAGTGGAAAACACAATAATAGTAGCTGGTTGTTCGTTATAATACAAAATTCTATCCCAGAAAAACCATGTTCAAAGGGTTAATAATTACCTCTAGCATCAAAGGTACTGCTTGCTTCTGAATTGGAGTTGGTTCTTCAAAATTGCACTTCTGAAGATTCTCAATTATATCAGGATCAACTTTGAAATCATAAAATGTCTTTGAAGGTTCTGGTACATGTCTTCCTACCACTGATATATTGTTTTTATTCCTATAATGATTTATCTGAAATACATAGTAATAATTATTGAACAAATTTTCAATAGGTTTGTCAGATCTGGGAGACACTAACAGCTAAAATCACCTAAAGTTCATTGTGAGGGTTCGTACAACTTTATATTAATATATCATGCTTTGTACTTAAACATGTTTCAGAACAAGGCGGCAATATTTCTGTGGGGTAAATAGAATAGTTCATTTAGACCTGAGTCTTAAAGTGTGTTAAGGAAACTAATCCTAACATGCCATAGTGTTATTACAACACCCTGTGTCATGGTACATTTTATAACCTATATATATGAGAACTTTTTTATCATTGTTGATGTACTTTCCTATAAATATTGCTGGTTTTCTGAGTAAACCCTATATGTATGTGAAGGTTAGCCTACCTTTTCTTTCTCTAGCATCCTCTTTTTTACTTCATTTTGCTCATCATCCCTTTTTCGCTTTTTCCCTCCTTTCTCTGTCCTTGTAAACCAGACAAAAGTGTAATTTGATTTTCTTCTGAGATTACATTTTCTACACGTTCATCTTCACTTTTAACATTCTCAATTTTTATCTCATTTACATCGGAATCTGTTTTTTGGTCCTCCTATTAAAATAATAGTCACATGAACAGTAAAATAATATTTGGGTGTGCCCCATACATTAATCTGTATAAAGTACTTTACCTTTTTTTCTCTTGGATTATGCTTCCTTGAAAACGTTACGCCTTTTGTAAGTTTTTTGAAAATGTCGAAAGCATCCATTTTCACTAACAAATGTATGAAAAACTTTAAAATCTAATTTGAGGAAACAACACTAGAAAATACACATTTCGGTTTAAAGTTTACCACTTTTTCAACACACTTTTGTAAAAGCGAGGTTAGACGAAAAATTTGAAACTGCAAGCAAAGTCCAGGATTTCATATATTCGATATGTACTCGAAGCAACTAGTATTTTTACACAGTGTTGCCAAGCAAATTTTATAGAATTGTAGTACGCAGGAAGTGGGTAACAGGGGACCGCTGTGTTCATTCTCTTCCTGGAAATATTCTGATAAATTTATCACGAGCTGTTGGTTTCTCCATTCATCGTATTTCCGGACATTTTTCAATTTTATATTGCACGCCGATATCAAGTAGGTTGTCATTCTGAAGAATATGATTGAAGGGCATTCTTACGTAACGATAAAGTTTTCGAGACGGAACACACAACTAAAAAGCGTATGTCTTTGAGCTTAACGAACAAACGTTCACACACAGGGGTAGGTTGCTTGTATACGTATGAGGCAGATGGAGATATATAGTATAAAGCCAAGAACGGTCACTACAACTATAGCAAGCGCGCGATGAACTTCTTGCACATAGCCTACTTTCTCAACAAGTTGAGAGTCTGTATCGATGCTATATGAATCTATCAATGCTGAGAAATTAAATTTCAAATATCAACTTTTCTCACGACTAAAAAAATGGCATATGTTCCATACAACTTAAGCGGAATTTCTTCTGGGATACATTAGCATTGGTGACCTTCAAGTTCCTTTACAGCTCAATCGAGATACAGGGCTATGTTCGTCTCCACTTGTGCTAACGCTACAGCTTTTAGGCTTAGAAAGTTTATCTTTACAATAAATCACTCAATTTCAAAAATTTCAATTGATTTGGCAACATCGCCAAACTCACTTCGAGTACGCATCGTGTTTATTACGAGTATCTGCTGGCTGCGCCATCTCTTGGACAAAAGCATCCTCTGGGTACAATCTTAATTATAATATGGACGATCTACCGGAAAAAGTTAAGGCTACAGATCTAGATATCTGTACTAATATCAATCATATAGTTTAATTTTCGTCTAGTAGATGTCGTATGTGTAAAGTAAAGGTAGCAAAAATAGGGCGTGACCTTGATGATCATGTGATAAGCCGTTGATTTGCTGATTGGCGAAGTCCACGTCAAACTGCCATCAAACATCAAAAAATGGCATTTCTTGAAGGTTCTAAGTTCTAAAAAGTCTCAGTGTTTTGTAATCTCAGGTTCCCTCGAAGTGTTCTGTGTTAAAACTTAACCTCCTTTTTGCTGCTTCTAAAGTTGAAGTTGGTTGTTACCACGTGTTAGGCCTCAAAAATATTTAATATTTTGGTCATTATACGTCGAAAGTTCAAGCCAAAATGTCTCTCGTGATCCCGGAGAAGTTCCAGCATATTCTGCGTATCCTCGGAACTAACATCGATGGAAAACGGAAGGTGATGTTTGCCCTCACAGCAATCAAAGGTGTAGGTAGACGTTACTCAAACATTGTACTCAAAAAGGCCGATGTTGATCTCGATAAGCGAGCTGGTGAATGTACCGATGAGGAAGTCGAAAAAATCATCACGATTATGTCCAACCCAAGACAGTACAAGATCCCCGACTGGTTCCTGAACAGACAGAAGGACATTATCGATGGTAAATACAGCCAGTTGACCTCCTCTACTCTGGACTCCAAGCTCCGTGAAGATTTGGAGAGGCTGAAGAAGATCCGCGCCCACAGAGGCATGAGGCACTACTGGGGCCTGAGGGTGAGGGGCCAGCACACCAAGACCACCGGCAGGAGAGGACGTACTGTTGGTGTGTCCAAGAAGAAGTAGATTTAAGTTCGTTAATGTATTTGTGACTCAACTGAACATTTTTTGAGCACCACCTGATTCCAATAAATATATTCTTCTTAGTAGTGTTGTTTTAATTTTGTCATTCGTCCATATACATGGAAACATGTTGATTAACATATTCCTCATAAATATATAGTAAAAGCTTCACTGTTTTTAAGGTATTAATTTTTTTGTCTCTGTTTTTTAATCTTGTTGCTGTGCCTATAAATAACATGATTTCTGGTTGATTTTTTTTTCAACAATATTCTCAGATAGTTGCCATTTGAAATACATATAATTTTTGATAAATACAAGTAGGTAATTTCTTCTTTGTAATTTTTATTTTAGAAAACTATTTTTTTCAACTTTGGTATTCAGCAATGAAATAAAAATGTACTAGACTGCTACTTCAAAGTACTGCGATAAATTACCTGCTTAATCAGCAACAAAAGGTTGATCAAACGAGGAAATTTTTCGAAAATGACAAAAAAAATTAATATCTCAAAGACAGTGAAACTTTTACTAGGGTGACTTTTTGGTATGTTGTAGATCTGCCTTTCGCCTATCTTCTCCATTTTTTTGTCGTACTATTTAATAGACACCACATATTGAAGTATAAAATTCTGGACTCCAAACTGCTTTTCTGTACCTTTATGATTTTTTTTTTTAATTTATGTTTATGTATGGCCTCTAAGGATCAACATTTACCATATACTCGGGAGGGACAATCTTTAGCAAGTGTTTGTGAAAGTGCACATGCCCCCAATACTTTTTGAAGGTTGCAGGGTAGCAAATTTTCGCAAGGGGCAGATTCTAAAAACTGTTCACAAAATTATGCTAAATATACAAATTTTAAAGTCCAAGGACATGCCCAGCCTCCCTTGCGAGCAAATAACGTGCAAATATGCAAATTTAAGGTCCAAGCTCTCGTCTGAGAAAGCTAATTCCACCAAACAAAATTTCAGATCATTGATTTTGAAAGTTTGTGAGCCATATGATAAAAAAGATATTTTTTGAAAAAAAAAAACAAAACTGATTTTTCAAATCTGTATTTGGTATATTACAATATATTGAACATTCATCTACATTAAAGTTGATACAAAAATTCATCAAAATAAATATTCTCTACATACACCATCTCAAAATATATAAGATCACATAAATGAAATAAACATTTTATCAATTTACGGAAAAACTGTGCCATAAGGTATCATCATTATAAACACTATTAAAAATCAACATATCCATATTCTATATAATGATTTCGCACCGATAACAATTTTTAGTAATAAAATCTGTTCTAGAATATATAAACACATTAAAACAATTTTTGTGACATGTCTGTAGAGCTCTAGCACCTTAAGGGAAATATGTCCATTTTGATATAATCTTTGGAAGATTTCACCATATATACTGTGCTTTTCAGAAAAGCCCCTCTCTACTTATTTCTTTGACGGGTCAAGTTTGCATGCTTCTGCATCAATTCCCGGATTTCATCTTGCTAACTTTACTCGTTCAAAAAATAAGTACGGGGATCTTTTTAAAAAGCATTGCATTTTTTATATTAAAACACAAAGTTTCAGTCAACAGTGCATAAAATCAAAAGGTTCACAAACACATTTGTACTTCGTTCAGGTATATCAGGCAATCAAAAATTGCCAACAATCAACAAATAATGTAGGTACACTTTGCAATGATAATACCTTATAACATAATTTCATCCTCCCTAAAACAAATAATATAAATACTCTACATATATACACATATATGGTTTCAATTTTTGTGTATACACACATATACTACATATATTATTTTTGTTGATTTCAGATTCAAACAGTAGAAATAAAACTACTGTCAGTAGTAAAAACTATTACCACGTTTTGCACATGGATGGCAGGGATAACAAGAGACTGATTGATGATGATGATTGTATCATGATATGTCTTATAATATTTAGCTCAAATCGCTGCCAACACTTGTTTTTGAAGATACGATAAGGACTTGGCCCCGCCTCTCATTCCGATTATGCTATGTATCTGCCTTTTCTTTCTATTTGTGTCATATGTAGCAGGTACTGAGTATGTGAAAAAAATTACGAGTACCCTTTCTTGATTGTACTTCAATCTTGGAAATCAGTTCATACTTCGATTAAAATCATTATCCATAATTTCACATTTTCTGTTATATCTTGCATATCCGTGTTTCTTTCATATATAAAGTGTACTAGAATTCTTTCAAACGCAACAGATTGAGCATTACTGAAAATATCTAAACTAAAAATTTAGACGCATTTAAAAATGGCGTCAAGTAGGTTACCTCTATATTTCCCACGCCTTCAAAACAGCTTCTAGTACAATTTTCCATGGCATCAAAAGGACGTAGATTTTGCCAGAAACATTAGTTGCTCTATTTATCTATTTTTTTGCATTTGTCACTGTCGCCACAGGATCGATTTTCAAAAACTACAAAGTTTCTTCACCTTTGGCATAGTGGCAGCCCGGTGTAAAAATTTTGTCCAAATTTCAGCAGTTATACGACTAGACGGGCCAAGGATTTGCGGACAGATCGATGAAAATGAGTGACATGGTAGGTGTCATATAGCATCAAAATCGTTTTGGAATTGTTTCGCGATAACAATATTCTCTACATTAGGCGTGGGAAGTAAAAATATTGGTAAGAAGTAGCACATGATCTTTCTTCTAGACGTATAGTCAGCATTTCCATTTCTTTGTTTAGCCATATCCAGGGCGCACCATTGTTATCCCGAACATCGTGTGCAAAACGGAATATCTCATTGAAATGTCTGAAGAGATATGTGTCGCTCTCTATATTCCTCTGAAAATATATATGTTTGTAAAGGATACTAAGCGGTGATTCGCTCTCCCAATATCTACATATTCAATTAAATATACTGATTTGTCTGAATACGTATAGTACGCAATATGTCTATGATTACTTAGAGCCCATGTTTTATATTTATTATCTTTGAATCGATTAAATGATCCACACATCAAACTACTTTGGATATAATATAAATACATACGCTAGTCGTTACAATGAACACTGCAATTTTAACATTAGGTAAAAGAGGTTGAGACTCTGGTTGATGAAAAATTGGAAGAGTTTCTTATGCCAAAACCCTGTATGATACCCCAAAACGGTTTACAGTCCTACCATGATCGTATGTGATTCCTAAGTACAGACCTGTTTCTATGTTAGACTTTTTTATATTCCAGTTACCACGAAGGCCAAGAGCCTAAACACTCATACCGTGGGGCTATAGGGGGATTCAGGGGAAAAGGAGGGGACGCCACACTGACTCTAGCGAGGGAACACGTGTGCATGCAGCATGCACACATTCTGGCCCGCCTACGAGATCCGCCGGGTGGTACCGTCTACCACCTACGGACAATCACAACATCCATAGCCAAGAAAAAAATTTCGTCTACCACTGCGGCCACTGCTGCTGCCTGAAGACTGTTTTGATCTAGGGTTTTAAAATAATACGTGTATACTCTACACTTTTCTTGAAAACTTCGATAGAAAATCTGAATTAGCAGGATTTTGTGTACAATTTTGAGAATTTTGGCTCCCCTGGAAAAATTTGCTACCTCCTACTCTGCAAGTAGACTTTCACAAAAAGCGACCCTCCCTGACAGAAATTCCTGCGGGTTGCCTTGGATATATTGATGACGATTCAAGTTTTCTTATGAATAGCTAGCAAGGTTTTTCATTAGTTGTGTCCTTGTGCTCTATATTTATAACTATGCATCCGATTTATCATCTCAAACTGTCAATACAATCTTTATTCTGAAGCCTCTTCCAAATTGTTAGCATCAACCTGTCAACAACACCTCAGTTTTATCTATAGGCCGTTCTTCCATCAGTTATCAGTATTAGGTAAGAATATTATCAGTCGCTGTTTCATTTCAAGCTTTTATTATACCCTGTCTTACTAACAGGCCTGTTTTTAGTCGAAAAACACTACCATGTCCAAAAAATGCTACAAACAGAATGGAAGCTTGACATGTGACACTGATCATGGTATAAGATACCCAACCATATGCTGTATTTAGATGTTCATCTACGATTTTAATTGTCACAGCCATGTTGCCATGGAGCATCACAGCAATTCCCTTAGAACTAATAAAAGCGGACTCCGAAAAGCCTCCTCATGCAAGACAGGGTATATTCACAGGTCATGTTAAGTTTTCGTTTAACCTGCCTCAAAGCTCTTTCTCCATTCTGGTTCAACCTTTTGGAGTATGAAAAATATGAATAATACTACAGACAATATTTGATATATAGCTAGTTATAGTACTGATTAATGCATTCTACCAAGTTATATTCGAGATGATTTACTAATATATATATATTTACTTTGAAAATGGCTCTAGATCTAGCAGAGCCTTATGTTTATCTGTTCCCAGGTAACAGTTCATATATATTTTCTTCCCTTCAAAATGAATGAACTGGCACACAACAGACAGATAAGAAAAATATACTGTCATTAATTGTCATTTGTACTCGAAAAAGGCCACCGAGGTGGCTGAAACGTCAAGAGAAATCAAAATATATGTGAAGTGAACCTATATATACAGGGTGACTTCGAAGTTGAGTCATTTATTTTAACAGTGAGTAGATCTGATCAAAAGAAATGTTTTTTCCTTTAACATTTTTCTGGTAAAATTAAAGTAACAAAGTTATAGCCCTTTAGAAGTTTGAGTACCGCCCTGTCTCAATAATAATATTATGTGCTCGTATTTGGCAACAACGGATATAATCCGCCTTATCGGTTCATCGCATCGGAAACAAAAAGCGAAAGAATTTGAAACGCTGATCACGATGTTTTTATTCAGTCAATGTGTCAGTCGGTAACGCGTGAGTGAATAGTGGTGTTTGCTGCGTGGCTCAAACGAAATAAAAAATGGCACATGTTTATGCGGATCGGTTTCCCAATCGAGTGCAACCAACCCCTCGTGCCTTTGTTAATGTAGTACAACGGGCTCGTGAATCAGGTGACTTTAGACCTCACAGAGGAGGGCATGCCGGTGCTCCAAGACCTCACGATCAAATACAGGTCCGCACTGAAATACTTGTCGGGAGGATACTTTATAAAACAAGGTAACATTTTTTTTTTATTTTTTTATTTTTACACACATATTTTGGTTTATCTTCCTTCTACAATCATTATCTGAAAATTAATGACTCAACTTCAAAGTCACCCTGTATGAATGATATAAGTGAAGGATCTCAAAGCCTGCGTTTCTAATGGAACACTTTGAAATAGGCCAAACAATTACCTTAAGGCCACCTTACTTTAAATGATAGTCTTTTAATTATAGTGTTTTTATAAAATGATTTTTTGTAATGATTGTCTTAAATTTCATCTTTTTCCCTGTATCTACACTTTACTTTCTTCCTTGAAGGAAACATTTCTGCCGTGTTATCTAATACTTTCATTGGAGTTCATTTTTGGCATTTTCACATACGGGTTACAACACAGTCCAAGATACTTCTACAAGAATCTATGTCATTTTTAGGAATCACACCTAGAAACCCACAACACAACTGTCTGATTTTCTATAAAATAAATATAGGTGTTGGGTCGACAAGTCATCAATCGAAATTCTTTTGTAGTGGCCCGAAATGGCTGTCAATTTTTACGGATTTTTCAAATGGTCTACAACTTCTAGACGTCTGAACTAGAATGCTTGCGGCAGTACCTTCAACTGCGTCAAAGTTACAACGGTACGATTAAACACACGATCTACTGAAGCGGCGTTCGAAAACAACATGGAGTACAAATTAACGAATAATAAGCGTACGCTTTCTACAGATGTCGATATCCTTCAAGACTCCGTTTTGGAGTTAAAATTGCAGGATTCCCAGTAATGAAATATGTTGTCTTGTGACGTGTCCCATAGCGACTAGCACACATCTAGCAAGCTAGTCTGCCGGAGAGTCACCTTGTCAAGGCGAATCATTCGAGTCCGAGCCCAAGAATTGAATGGGGAACAGTGGATACCAACCGGTCGTCAGGTGTGTCAACGTCAAAGCATCCAATGCTACCTCAGCGCCACCTACAAAAATGAAATCTCATAATTTTTGCTGACGATACCACAATACTTTGTCACACGATTGACAGGTTTTTTGTTACTTGTACATTTTTCCACCGACTTTATAAAATTAAGACAAAATTTGTCAATGATAAAAGCAAGAAAAAAAAGGGTGTGGTACCAATTACTTAACCACTCCAATTGACGCACTTTCTCCTTGACCTTGTCTGGTATCTGGACGCAGTGTTGCCAAAGCGAAGTTTAAAATATCCGTCACACGTATCGCAAAATTTCGCTACATGCCGCTACGGTCTAAAAATTTAAGGGGGGGGGAGGCTTAAAATAAACAACAAATATATTTTTTACATATTTACTTTTTTTTAAACACTGTCTAAAAACCCTACTAAAAATACAAACAGTAACATAATACAATTGCAATTTTTCGTAAAAACTTAAAAGGTATACTTCTAAAAAAACAAAACTGTCTTTGGTTTAGAATTAGGAACTAATAAAAAAATATCACCAATATCTTAATCTTAATAGAAAAAAAAAACAAAAAATAAGGACAAAGAAGAAGCGGAAACGTGGAAATGCCTACGTTTGCTTATTTTATTCACAGTCAGAATCAGAAATTACTTAGAGCCAGTTTACCTATATTACGAAATAAATATTCGTCATTAAAATTTTTGAGGTCGTTTACAAACGACCAAAATTCAATGACAGAACTTTTTAAAATTTCCTCTTTCTCACTATCACTAATAAATACATATTTTCTTTAGTTCCAAAATTGCCTTTTCGGTTTCAATATGAAGGGCAAATTTTTTTAAAACGGCGTCATGAAATGTATCACTTATAATAAGACGATTGTTCATCACATCAACCGGTGAGAGAAACTTTAGCTCTGAAAAGAAGTTGTCTTTGATAGGAAATCTTTTAAGGGACTCTTCTACCGATTTTTGGTAAAATGTGACACATTTTAATTTAAATTGTTCGATTGCCGTGTTATTGCAGTGTTTTATTGCATCCATTGTATGCGGACCAACATTCACTTGTTCAATTGGTAATAAGCAGTGGGGATCATTAGGATTTAGATTATATAATTTCTCATTTTTAAAATATTCTGGTCGCATAAAGTTTGTACATAGATGACGTACAAATCGCTCACTCTCTATTGATATTGAGCATAACTTTCTCTGATTGAAAGAGAGCATTAAATTGGTTAAAAATGGGCAACACGAATTTAAAAAAACATTAAATACGCCTTAACAAATGGATTCTGTAACTCATTAAGTATTACATTTGCTACAGGATTTTTGTCTTCAATGGAAGCTAATCTAAATAGGCTAAGCAAGATGTCCCACTGATCCAAAACTCTATCAACACATTTGGATAAAGCAAGCTACCTTGTTTTACTAGGGCTTAAAATTTTTAATTTTGACTTTTTGAAATATTCCTGTAATTCTTCAAGAACACACTGCCTTTTTGGACTTCTTGAGAAGTAAGAATATAAGTTTTGTAAAAGAGCTTCAACGTTGCTTGGAATCTTTTCAGCTGCCGCCACCGCCACTAAATGAGCAGAGTGGCAAATGCAGCCATTGACAATTATATTAGGATTATTTTTTAAAAGATAAGTTTTGAAAGATTCGTTATTGCCCATCATAACACTAGCGTTGTCGGAACAGTATCCAACAATATTGGTAATTTTCACTTGATTGGATATAACGCATTTTTGAAAAAGAGAATATAAACCTTTGGCGGTACCTTCATCTGCGTTTATTTTAATTATATCTAATAAATGGGTTTTAATTGAATTTTTATGAATATACCTTACAAGAATGCATAGTAGTCTTGTATTGCTCAGGTCTGTACTCTCATCCAATAAAAGAGAAAATGGTTTATTTTCCAATTCCGAAATTATTTCGTCTTTAATAACAGGAGCCAGCACATTTTTAATTATACTTATGCATTTGGATCTTTTTAATTTAAGTGAGCTAGAGAGATCTGGGTCTGTGAAACATAATTGACTAACTCCTGTTATATGATCAACAGTTCTAAAACTTATATAATGACTTACAACTAAAAGACTATATCTTAAGCAAGCAAATATTTGCCGTTTTTCCAACTCACGTGCTTCCCGAGACTGAAAAGTGCTATCTAACGTTCTTACATTCGAAATTGCTTGTACATTAGTGGCATGCCTTTTTGATTCCGAATGATTCACTAAATCTGATTTTTTAGCACCCATTATTTGATTACAAGCTTTACATTTTGCTTTCAACTTGTCATTTTCAATAGGTCCCAACCAGCCTTTAAATAACGGATCTTCTAGCCATGATGAAGTAAACATTTGTTTTCGTGTCTTTTTCTTAACAGGTTGCTCTGGCCCTTGGTTATCCTGAGATTCGCAAGTCGAATTATCAGGCTCAGACCTGATTCCACTAGATTCCGCTCTTCTATTTTGTCTGTATTCAGGTTCGGGATGCTCCGAGTCCGACACAGATGCAGTCGAAGTGGATGGTACGGCCACGTTTGGTTTCACCGTTTGTTTTTTAGAAGGATTTTTATCAAAAAAATCGTTAATGGTCTGCTGTCGCCTTTCCATTATTCCTATTTTCCAGAAGAAAAAGCGTTAAAAACAAATTCGTGACTAAGATTTACTTCTGGATCAAACTAGAATATGTTAGAGATTTAAGCAGTTTTGTTACTTACCAGTAGATTTAATATTAAATCTGCAGCAAATGATATATCAATAAAATGATCAACACAAAAATAAGAACACTAATATAAACGAAACTAAACAGTATATACCCAGAGCTGAAAAATACAATACAAAGCGAGAAACCTAATATTATGTCTGCCTGCTGAGACCTGTTAGAAACGATTAGTATTGAAAGCAGTACGTACGCCATCTGTTATTGAAAAAAAAGGCAAGTGGAATAATTCTCTTCTCTGTTCCTAGATGGCTCAAGCGGCACCAAATGCACCAATTTTATTATTAATGTGATAATAAATCAGACTCTAGCCACTGCCTATTTAGGATTTAGACCGTTATTAACGTTAAAACAGTGAAATAAATATGATAGTTTTGTATGTAATAAATTCCGCTACATTTTGGGCTAATTTGCTCTACCGCCGCTACGCCGCTCTTCTCAAATAATCCGCTACAAATAGCGGAATTCCGCTACGTATGGCGACACTGTCTGGACAACCAACAATACTGTGACAAATAGCGCCATCTGTTGGGCGAGTCTCCTACTCGTCAGAGCTTAATTGCCGATCTCTGCTTTTACGCGAACCATTGCCGCACAAGCCGCCTGGCGGCGTCTGTGAGCACTGTGACAGTGGATCGCCTTCTAGATCGACGCGAAGTGATCTTCAACATCCTAGATGTCGCTTTGTGACGGCAATTGGTACTATATATAACTCGGCGGCCGGGAGATGGAGGTAGAGTACTGAATACGGTAGAGTAGCAGAGCGGAGTGAAGTATAGTACAGTAAATGGTGACATAAGAATTAGTCAGAATTAGTCAGACATAAATAGTGGTGCATATAAATGTTTTATCAAGTTAAATAAATTAGTGCATTTCTTTTTGTGGAATCCAGAGTTTTAATCCACACCCAAAAGTACCCAGAAAAACGCTACAATACTTTAGTCAGGAGCAAAGAAGAAAGCCATAACCCTATTGAAAAAAAGTATTTTACTATGTTTTACTGAATGTCAATAATACCAACCTAAACCTTGATTGTGCTCGAATCCTCCTTGTCTCTCCCACAGCATGACGACCAGACTTCGCCCCAGGATGTCGCACGCTTGGTACTTGAGCGTCTGCCGGAACTGCGGTTCGTACGAGTGTTTCGCGATCCTTGTCTTTTTCTTCTGCAGCCATCTGTCCTGTTCTCTAAGGTAGCACTTTACGTACGTGTCGGGAGGAGCTTCGCGAGACGGGATTCGTCGAGCGCATACCACTTCCACCTCCAGCTGACCTGAAACGAAAAAAAAAACAGTGCAAAATAAACACTATAAAGTGCATAGCATACAGTTCTCATGCACACAAGAAATTTTCGGATTTTTACAGATCCCAAGAACGCACTTGTATTAGATAAATTTAGCTTTGAAATACCAAGCATGCAAGTTGGATCGCATTTTTTTAATGCCATCGATGATACAAAACGTGATCGGAAGTTCAAGTTGAAAACAATTTTTTGTGTTAGTACCGGTTAGGGGAAAATAAAACGTCTGTATTGCTTGACGGTCACAGGTTGAGTGGGTCGATGGCTGGTCGCGCTGTTGCCGGTTTGACGCTGACGATGGAAATTTTGGTATTGTCATAGCTCAAAGCTATAAAGTTTCATTAGTCCACCCACTGTAATACACTTTGAAAATTTCACTGACGTAGCATTAATCACACTTTCTAGTGAGTGTTGAATATGCGATTGGGAGACACATCATGTACGAGGGTGGTTCCAGAAGTACCCGACCCAACGAAAAAAACACATTTTTTTTTTTAAAAATGTATTTATTTTCCAACATAATCTCCTTTGAAGCACTTTTCCCAGCGATGTTCAATAAGTTCGATACCCTATTTATAATAAGAACTGTCTTGCTCCTCAAAATAGCCTTTAACTGCCGACACCACTTTATCATCGTTCGAAAATCTTTGACCACTGAGTGATTATTTCAAATTTGAAAAAGGAAAATAATCCAAGGGGGCTAAATCTGGTGAATAGTGCATGAGGTAGCAATTCAAACTTTAATTCGTTAATTTTGGCCTCTGCAATAACGGATTTGTGAGCTGGTGCATTGTCTTGATGAAACAGCACTTTCTTCTTAACATAATGCCGCCGTTTTTGCTTGATTTCATAGCTCAAACGTTGCAATAAGTTCGCATAATACTCGCCGTTGATAGTTTTACCTTTTTCAAGATAGTCAATGAAAATTATCCCATGCGCATGCCAAAAAACCGACGCCATAACCCTTGCCTGCAGATGAACCGGCCTTCGCCTTCTTTGGAGCCGGTTGTCCCTTTTTAGTCCATTGTTTTGATTGTTCTTTTGTCTTGGGTGTGAAGAGATGGACCCATGTTTCATCCATGGTTAGGAAACGACGCAAAAATTCTGCTTTGTTGCTGTGAAACTTCGCTAAACACTCAATTGAAACATCTTCACGACACTGTTTTTGCTCGATTGTGACACAGCTTTCTCATGTCCAAATTTTCAGATAATATGCGATGAACCGCACTTTTTGAAATGCCTATAAGGTCTGCTAGCCCGCGCACTTTCAGTCGACGATCATTCAAAAACCGCTTTGTGAATTTTCTTCACTATTTCTGGAGTCGTCACCTCATTTGGTCGACCACTGCGATGCTCGTCTTGGCAACTCATACGGCCTCGTTTAAACTCTGCTGCCCAATATTTTACTGTTGTAAACAAAGGAGCAGACTCACCCAGAGTAGAATCCAGTTCAGCTTTTATATTGGTTGGGCTGAGGCCTTTGAAATAAAATTATTGTACCACATAACGATGACCAATTTTCATAAATTCACTGAAAACGTTCAGTATTGATGGCTGCCAAACAAATTCTAAACAACGTGGCGCCTTCAAACTTGACACATATACTTGATAAGTTGCATACTTTCTAATACAATGATATTTTTCAAACAACTGTCGCCATCTCTAGATCAGGCCGGGTACTTCTGGGACCACCCTCGTATAGAAGCTTCTTGGCTTTGGTTGTTACGAGGTGTACGAGTATCTGCTCTGACCAGGATAAACGCCAAGGTCAGTATGACTGCAGACTGCTTCGATGATGCGATCAGAGATCTTGTATACGAGCCAAGGATTGGTTTTTCCAAGGTATAAGACACAACACTTTGATAGGTTCGAGGATAGAAGCCAACTGTCTGATCATTGACGAACAATGTCAAGATCTCGCTGCAGCAGAGCAGAGTTTGTAACGGTGTTCTGAATCTTCGTGAAATCTGCATAAGCAGAACACGTGGAGGTCTCTTGTATATAAAGGAAAAGCACTGGACCCAAGACTGAGCCTTGGGTTACTCCGCTTGCCACACGATAGAGTGAAGCTAGCTGTCACCGACGCGCATAGAAACAGTCCACCCCGTGAGGAAAGCCTCGATCCTCTGCAACAAATCGTCTCTAAATCCAGGATGCTCGAGCTTGAAAAGAAGTCTTCGGTTTCAACTGGAGAGTTCGTATCCGGAGACTGTGTCCAATCGTTGAGACAGTGGAAAAAGTAGGTGATTATCGATCGTCCAGGGATAAATCCGTGCTGGTTGCTAGGGATGACATCTTTAAAAAAAATATATATTAAGAGCTTATCTAACATTCGTTCAGCTACTTATTAGACATTAATTTTTTATTCTGCAACTCCCTCTGAATCAAATGGTTTCCAAAACGCATTTTTTTTTAAAAGGGAGGAATAAAAATTAGTTTTATTTCACGTAATCGTCACCTTCTCGATACAGCTAGTCCACGGTGTACCTACGGAGAGCGATTCAAAAGTTATTACAATACGTCATACCATTTATTTTTTATAGGATCCCTATTTTTTGACGAACACACCAGTATTTTTATAGTTATGACATTATGGCTGAACAAACAGGAAAGTGCGGTTCAAAGCAGAACAATTCCAGAAGCAGGGACACAGGGTGAGTGAAAAGTAAGCAACACGGATGTGCAGTACTTTGCATGAGATACTACCTACCTACCTTTCGTCATCAGCAGGCCCAGTTTGATTTCGGGAGGTTGCGAGGTCGAAAAACGGTATCCTTTAGGTTTGATCTGTCCAGGTCCGAGTTGAGGTGGAGACGTACGTTCGGGACTTGACGGAGGGCTAGCTCCAGCATCACTGACCTCGGGGTTTTCTCTGCATTCCTCACCTCCAGAGGGACCACTAGCGGATTCTATAATTGAATCGGTCACAGCTAGTAAGTCTCATTATTTGAATTTTTCAGGAGACAGTTTTAAAGTATTTTTTTAGACTCAATGTTGTATTTGGATTGTTTGACATTCGAATAAGTGGATTTCAGGTCTAAAACAATGGCGACCATGGAGAAAAATAGCTTAAAGATTAACGCTTCCAATGGTTAATTCACTTTTCCAAATAAAAAAATTCTTGTGGCTGAAACAACCCTCGTAAGTTGGAAGGTGTAAAATGACAAATATTTCTAGTTTGCTCTAGTTTTATACATTGGGACTCATACAAACTCCTCATATACTGATTCGTATGAACGTAAATAAATACAATCCGGTATTTGTATAGTAAAAACATGATTTAATTAAAAACTGTGGGCTTTGTTTTTTGTCGCCTCTTGATTAATAAATTAACGAAAAGCCAGGGGTATTCCCAGACTTCTGATTAACTCTAGGATTTTTAACATTTGGCGTATTTTATAGTTGCAGACTCTCAAACTACTTCTTTACAAGTAGAAGGCAATATAAACTGCCTTAAATGCACTGCCAAAGAAACCAGTGGCCTGCTCAAACTCCGAAATATCTAGTCTTTCACGGGTCTCTTCGAGGACTGTAAAAACTAAGTACCTTGTCATTTACACATATTTATATCGAATAATTACTTACTCCTATGTTTCTTGTCTCCAGTAAGACTCATCGTTCTACCTAGTTCACCTTTTACAGCTTCAGCGATTTCAGAATTTCCTCGGGGTCCCTTAACATTCTGGTGCAGCTACTTCTTCGTCTATCCCTGCTGTAAGATGGAGGAGGAGGAACCGCTGGCTTCTCCTCCTATGCAGAAAATGAAGTCAAGGAATCAGCGTTTTTACGCAAAAGTATGGCACGCAAAGTTGTGAAACATGTGAAAGTATACAAACGCGATTGGTTTAGATCTAACAAAGTGGAATCGATTTCTGGATCAGCTGGTGCAGCTAGGTTGGAAAGAAGGGTCGCCTTCCCACCACCACTACTACAACTTGATCACCTTTACAGGAGTTAAGCAGCATTGAATTTATCCTGTGGTTTTCATGGTGATTCTGATTGTGTCCTCAAATCTTGTATGGTCTTTGGACGATTCACATAAACTCGGGATTTTAAAAATCCCAATGTCTCAAATCGGGAGAGCGAGCTGGCCACTCCAAATCGTAATCCTAATTGAGATGGGGTAGACTGGAGGTGTTCCATTAAAAACAAAATTATTTGTTGCGCAAACAACTATGTGAAGCATTGGTCATATCTATACTAAATTATTGTAATATCGTATACTATACTTGTTTAGACAATTTCACTAAAAACGTTATTCAAAACAATTGTATACGATTCATGTACGCTTACGTAAATTTGATCATGTATCAGCGAAATATCCCGTTCTAAACTGGTTAAAAATTAATGACATGGTCAAGTATCACTATTCATTTTTTGTTCACAAATTGCAGCTCACGTCTAACGCTTATTACTTGAAGGAAAAATTTCATTTAATAATGATGTTCACTGTAGAACTCTCAGAGAAAATAATATTAGAATACCCCTGCATACGTCTACACTTTTTAAACGCAGTTTTTCTTACAATGTTGCTATTATTTATAATGACCTTCCTAAAGTATATAAAGAATTTTCATTACCTGTCTTTCGTCAAAAAGTTAAAACATTATTACTCAACCCTCCAAACATATAATTTACGTAATCATTCATTTCTTTTTTATTCCATCTTTAATTCAGATTAATAATTTTTTGGTGCATTTCGGTTTGGAAAGTATGCCTTTTCCTCTTTTTTAAATTTTACTTTCGATGTAATGAACCAAATCTGTTTGTGGATAGTGTATTCTTTTGAACATCTGCTAGAAACTACATGGTTAAGTGTAAGAGTAGCAGCATGCTAAACTTCGCCATGTAAGTCTGACATTTGGCTATACTCAATGTAATTGTGGATAAATAAAGACGTCTATTATTATTAAATTATATCAAGACCCAATAACTTCACCATACTATAGTACTACCACAATTCAATTGGATTTTAGGCTACTTCATTCTTAAAGTTCCAATAGCCGAGTGATAATTCCTTATTGAAGTTATCACAAAGTAATTGTTATTGTAATTAGTAACAATACGTAGTTGTTATCACAACCGCTAATCATAACAATTTTAACTATTTACCGAACAATTGAATGTTTCCTGATTTTAGTATTTTGAAGACATTTAGCAACATAAATTAAATTCTCTATGTCTACGTCAACAAATCTTACGGGTAAAATACGTTTTCGCAAAGAAACACGATTATTTCGCAACAAGAATTTATTCAATTTATAAATGCGTGTACATACATCGCAAAATAATTTACAATTTATTGATAATACGTTATCCATAATCAAATATCCCTCATTAGGTAATTTAGGCCCTTTTTGAATACTCATAGGTGACAAATAGTGTCGCGGTAGATGGTACCGTCCTTATTAAGGTAGGCGCCAGCCCATTGTATAATGCACCTATACCCTCATTCCTGAAATTACAAAAAGATTTCGTCAAGCAGGTTGACTCCGTATCTCCCATACAATATAGAAATGTGTCAAAGAATCCATATTTATGTCTACTATGCTATACTAAATTCTAGATCATGGCCACAGTAAGTATTATCCCCAAAACATTCAGTGAAAATCATTGATTATACCTGAATATCTTAAAGGTCAGCACCACCATATTCTCTTCAATATTGTTGACTTGTATCCTAGATTTTGTAACATCTATGGGGTATGTGGATGTCCAGAAAGTTATTCCGCCTACAGCACCAGCTATCATGGTTTTAGAAGACCAATGTCTTCCTTCTTTTCATTTTGTCCCCTTAGAAGCTCTCGCGTTCCTAAAATTCTGATAAAATTTACTTTTCTGTATACAGTGAGTTACAAAAGCAATAAAATTGGATCAAGGAAAGTGGAGCATTGGAGATACAATTGACAATGTTTATGCTACCTAATTTTACAGAATGCCTTATTGTTGTTAGAAAGGATACTATGAACAAAAACTTTCACGCCCATGTTTATGATCCACTTTCAATGCCAATGCTTGACCAAAGAAATTTTCTTAAAAACAAAACCTGAGACATTGAATAATATTTACATAAACTTGCAATGCCTGCTAAGTTGGATAGAAAGGCAATATACTAGTTTCCAAAATAAGCAACGTCTGGCAATTATGAAATCTTCACTATACAACTGCACCTCCTCAAACTTACCTTCATATCCTCCAAAAAAGAAAAAGTACCCAGGCATTTCTCTTGCCAATGTTGGAGTAAGTCCTCTAAACATGCCTTTAATACCTTCATTTTTCAAAATACTGCATGTTAGACTATATGGTCCAAGTTTATCACAGCCTGTGCCATTTTGCTTTCCTATTTCCCTCATCGCTTGTAATTTACATTTTATTAATTCAGTAGGGCAGATAGCAATAGACGAAAAGAATGATGCGAGAAATCCAGCTGAGGCATTTGCTACTATACTTAGGTCATCCACACTGCGACTGCCTGTGACCTTCTGCATAAACTTCTGACAAAAGCCGTAGCAAACAAAAAGCACTGAATTTTCCGTGATGTTGGTAACTAGCGCAGGAACTGTTCCAGCATACAAGCCTCTGGCAATACCATCAGTTTTAAATGTTTGCATGAAACATTGGAACATGTTTTTGTATAATGTGGGAAAAGCCTGCATCTTCACTTTAACTGTATCGAGAGGTTGACCAACATAGACTAGTGCTAACCCCCCTGGAAATAAAACAATAAAATAAATAAGTTTACAATTAAATGATTAGAGAAATTTTAAGAGTTCAAGGATCAATTCCATATTTATTACTTCTGAAAAAAGAGCTATTATTTTTTTCTTAGTGTCTATGTACTATGTACTTTCCATATGAAAACTATAAAATATCACTTACCTATAGACCCTGCAGTAAAGTCAACAAAAGCATCTTTCACATTTTTTGTTTGTTGCAGTTCACTTTCCATTTTGAATTCTGAGAGTTCTCGTATTGCCACAAAAACACACTTTAAGCGTGCATCTGAATTTTGAATTGAAAATGATTGGGAAATCACGTTTACAACCAACGAAACATACGATAAGGGGTCAAAGATAAGCAATTTGATATGTGAATAGCACCGTGACACTCATAAACAATAACTAACCTACTACAACAACAACGTTTTTCGTGAACCGCAAAGTACTTCTTTTAGGTGTTTGAGTTATTTATAAAGTTTTTAACATCTAGAAAAAATCCAATAATGCCAATAATGTTCTGGAATCAGAGAACGAAAAACGTTCAATCTACATGTATCTAAGGTTTTTTCCTATAAGAAAACACCTTTTTTGAATTACAGTACGACTAAGAGGAGGACTGCAATATGTCGCCATGTGTACTGGATTATGTTTTTAAAAATAATACAAATGATTTGAAAATTTGAAGACTTGAAACAACAATCACGTGAACACCTTTTCACAAAATCACAGAACAACAAATTGACAGAACATTGAAACTCGTCGATACGTCAATCACAGATCAGGAGGAGCACAGAAACCGTACTTTATGGAAGAGAAATGTCATCACTACTAGAAAGTGTTTTAAATACACAGCCATTTTACAGGCTGGAATGCAGGCAGCAACCTGTTTCTTACCTGTTGCTCTTGTATCGATTGGAAAGATGACCGTCTGGATCCTGGCAATGACCTTGAAAAATCTTTTCCCAATTCGTAAACTTCAGTTTCTAGTTGTTCCGATTGCGATGAGCCTCTTCGCGAGCCCCAAGCCCGATCAGGATGTAGAAGACTGGCGCATTCTCCTATTGAATCCACGTCATCGCTGACACTCCTCTGGTTTCCTGAAATATTTAATAGATAAGGCCATTTTTACATCGTAGTGAGCCTATTAGACGAAGCTAAGTAAGTATAGTGGCAGCTTGTTTGTCACGGATTGAACGTTACTATGCGCCTAGAGCGCCACCTATGAGACAATGGCAGAACCAATCCACACTAATTATTTTTAAAGCGAATGATTTATAAATTTATTTTTGTGTTCAGCGATTGTGCTATAGATGGCGCCAGCAACAGTATATAGTAAGATTCACTAATCGATGTTTCTATCTGTAACTCGTAACTTAACAATATTAAACTCAATAAACCTCAATAATTTTAATTCCTACGCACCGAAATCTCCTCTTTTATCAATTCCCCCGCTGACGATGGACCCTCTTGGTGACGTATGTGGCGACCGGCCCTGCATATGGGGTGGTGGCCAATCGTCCAGCCTGCACCACACAGCCCTGTCGTCCAGAAAAGCCTTCTGCAGATCGACAGTGCAGCCACCGAGAAAAACGTGCTCGTTCCTCGGCACCAGGTCCCACAGAGCGATCTCCAGTTGTCTTTCAGCCAATTCCTCGGGGGCAACGTTCGGGAAGCTCAGGTTCGCATTCCAGATGGGGTTGCGACTTGCGGGGGCTACTTCCGTCTGCATGCAGTGGTCCTCACTCCTTTAATATGGTAGTAATTATATTATTTATTTTTTACCAATAAAAATTAAAGCAATGTATTTTTTATTACACTAAGGCCCGTATCGTTAGTCGTCCATACAATTGTAGGGCGCGTTTATGGGCTCCTTGATTGTCATAGTTTTCTACTTCTCCGTGTCAGCGCTCTATTTTGAGGTTATGTCACAAACATCTATTTGCATCAAATTGTGCTTGCTTTTGAGTTTTATCATGATTTATCAGCCTGAAATTTCCTACAATTTAAAAGGAAAACATATCTTAACAACAGGAGAGCGCTGACGCTGACACGGGACGAGAGTAATCTAGAAATTTTTGAAGGAGAGAAAAGAGTATGACAATTAAGGAGGCCATAAACGCGCCCTACAATTGTAGGGATGACTGACGATATGGACCTTAGTGATTTGCAACGCTTTCAGGTGTATGAAATTCTTAGAGTGTGGAGAGTAAGTTTAGCAGATTCAGAAAACGGCGCATGATAAAGAGCCACTTAGAGTAACACATTTGTAAATAGTAGATGCTAATATTGTATTTTTTACGAGTATCCATTATGGTACAATAATAGTTGATTATCTAAGAATATCACAAAATTCCCTATGTCGACACATAATTCTGGTGGATCCGTCAACGCCAGAGCTGTATTTTTTTTTGTTTTTTGTATGCTACAGATTCATTTTGTACTTGCTGACAACTCTATTATTTAGAAAAGCACATTTGCATGCAAAACAAAGCGCTACATGTAATTTTTACTAGATTTTCATCCAATTTATTATTGCGAACGTTACAGAGTAATACATAGATGTCACTTGCTGATGAACTGTTCACCTCAGCAATCGTCAAAACGTGATGGATGCTCGTGAGGTTTTACTCAATGTCACAACCTCGATTTGGAAAGTGGTGAATGTGCAATGTTGATTTAAAAATATGGTGAATGATCTCACTAATCAACGTTGGCGATATGAACAAATGGTGGAAGCACTTACGCGGATAATGCTAAATATGGTGAATGTGCTAACAACTAGAAGTCTGTCGTTAGACTTACAACCTCGATTTGGAAAGTGGTGGGTGCGCGATGTTGATTTAAAAATATGGTGAATGATCTCACTAATCAATGTTAGCGATATGAACAAATGGTGGAAGCAGTTACGCGGATTAATGCTAAATATGGTTAATGTGCTAACAACTAGAAGTCTGTCGTTAGACTTACAAATATGGTGGATGCGACCACTACAGATATACCGACAATCTACTTTAAAGTCATCGTTGGTCGTTAAGAGAGGTCAGTAGGACATTAGCTCTTGTGTTATAATGTAATGTAAGTCTGTCAGGTCTGATAACCCAGAGACCAGACAACTTTAAGGAAAAAAGGACGGAAAAGGAGAGGGCAAAAAGGAGTAAGAGAATCTTTTAGGACAAGACGTATTTAGGCATTATTAAAACCACTTGAAAAATTTTGAAATAGTCCACAAATTGATTTTTTTGTAAGGTTCTGTCAAAGTGTTCTAATTTTTGTTGTTCTAAATTCACGAATTGATTTTGATTACAGTGCGAATCGCGGCCTTATGTGCTTGCGAGGCTGTATAGTCCACTGACTCGCACAACAGAGGATTGCAGTGCGATTCCGCTTGTGTATAGCGCCGCTGGGCTTATTGCTTAATATAGACCCTTAGGTAAGGCATATCGAGGTCTCTGTGGAGGGTTTCGTTAGAGGCGTACCATGGGGTGTTAATAACCCATGCCGGCCTTATAACCAACTTATAGAGCCGAATCTTGTTATTCAAACCTGATTTTGAAGTTTACACAATAATGGGTAGAGCTGCCGAAACGTAATATGGAATTTGGTCTTTAACCCATCGATTTGATTCTGCCAAGTCATCCCTTTGTCCAGAATAACGTCGAGATACTTAGCGGAGCTTTCTCATGGTAAAAAGATACGGTGTCTACAGTCAATACTCCATAGGGGGGATATGCTCTACTTGGCTTCCCCTTGAGAAGTAAAATAATACCTCATAAGGTTAAGAAACGAGTAGAGTGTGTGGGTTTTTTTTGGTATTATGTAGAAAACCTATAAAATGCCCAAAACAAAAACAACTAAATCTTGCAGACTATGTACCTTTTAGGAAGCAAATAGTTCATTCCACGTTTGCTACGATAACCGCAGTGAGCGTCCATCTATGGAGAAATAGCTCAACTACACGCATTGTTGGTTGCATATGTTTTGTGAAGCCGAGTAGTCTGTAGTTTTCATCTCTGAGAAGATAAAGAAAGAAAGTTGGTCGATTAGCAAGATCGCATCTAGATGATGGAAATCGCCACCGCGCTCGCGTTGACGCATCACACATCAAACATTTCCGCAGTGCCTCACATCTGGTCGCTGTTTTGTATTTTCTTTTGACATCACATAATAAATTTGTGGATTGTGCTAGCAAGACGAATCTAAGGACACCTCAAATTTCAAATTACATGAAGCTCTTTGGGCTGTAGCGGTGAAATATAAATCTCAAAGTTTGCGTTTAAAATCCGCTATTTTATTTTATTCTAGAGATACATCATGTCAAAACCCGCCATTTTGATTTCATAAAACTTTATTATACGCAGCCTCACTCGCGCAAATCTAAAGATGCCTCATATGCCAAGATCCATCAGACCGTTTGAGCTGTAACCCGCGTTATAGAAATTCAAAGTTGATTTTTTTTATCGAATTAGAGAGCACATCCCTTCCTGGAGTGGGAAATCTTGCTGAAGCTGAATTCTGGGACCACCAATGTACTCGTATTGAAATTTGCTGATAAACCTTCCGATTTGGATGATGCTTGGACGAGAATCGATCCTTGAATGACATCTGTGCTGATATTGTGGAATAAAGTAAACAGTGATGTGAAGTTATTTGATGATTAAATGCTATTTACGTTTTTGGCACTAAAGAGAGCCTGGCGTAGGCTTCAGGCAGGCTTCCGAAGCCTACCGTCTCATCTCTGGGCGCAAGGTCGTCGGCTGCCAGAACAGCTACAACCAACTCCTTTCGTTCATCGTGGTACCACACTTGGATCTGTATCCGGCCTGTGATCCCTTGGGGTTGTTGCTGATGAAGCAGCTGTTGCTGTTGCTGTTCCCTGCTTGCAGCTTGAGCAGCTGCCATCTGTTCCTGAAATTTGTTCGTAAAGATCAAATTTCTGAATTGATGCATTGAGATGCAACTCAGTGACTAAATTTTCTCGCTTATAGACTTTAATATCATGTCAAGCGTTTAAAATATATCAGTAGGTGTGCCACAGGGGAGTAAATTAGGGCCGTTACTATTCATTATATATATATAAATGAGATCTCTGATATTCTGAAGTACTACAAAAAAAAAATTCGTTTAATGTCAGTTTCGATATAAAAAAAAGTAAGCCAAAATTAAGCACTAATAAAACAAAATGTATGTCAATAGGAAAACATTTAGGTGATAATACAATTAGGCTCATGATTAATGATGAAATAACTGAAGTAATCGAATCATTCAAATACAAAGGTATATTCGTGGAAAGTAAACAATACGTGCAGCGTTCTCACTACAGTGAATTTTTAAGCGTCACCAAGTCATTAGAAAAATGGAACTCAACCGAGAACATTTTCGCGCCATAATTTATTACAACTTTCAGAGACAATTATCGCAACAAGAATGCCTTGCTGAAAGAAGAATCATCCTCCACCAAGACAATGCAAGCTCACACATAGCCCAAAAAACAAGGCAGTATTTAACGGAAGAAAACGTGGAATTATTGGACCAACCTCCATATAGTCCCGATCTAAGTCCTAACGATTTGTTTACTTTCCCGAAAATTAAAAACAGACTGCGTGGTCAAAGGTTCCAGTCACCAAAAGAAGCAGTTGACGCATTCAAAAATGCCGTTTTGGATCTGCCAGCAAACGAGTGGAATAAGTGTTTCGAAAATTGGTTCGAGCGCATGCAGATGTGTATTAAACTACTTCGAAAAACAATAAAGTCATTTAAAACTACCTACCGTGTTGTTTTATTTCCATATGCAAAACTTAAAAGACATCCCTCGTATGCATCCTAAAAAGATGCGTATACCACTATAATTTTTCCCCATCTTTTATATTGTCCAACCATTTTGTTTAGAGCAAATGAAAACATTTTCGAAATCACATAATCTACAAAATAATGCTAAAAGAATCATTGTAAATAAAACAAATATGCTAAGTTTGTGAGTATATTACAAGAACATTAGTGGTTGAATGTAAAAAAATATGTTATACGGTTCTTATTTTTATATTCACATTATAAAATCATTTATTACCACCCCATTTAGAAGACATCACAGAACTAAATAGTTATTATTATACCTACCATAGTAGAGATTTTCATCTATATACATAGTAAGGTAACCACCAAATCTGTATTTCAAACGGTAGTATTTGAATTTTATAAATTGAATAAATATATTAAACGGTGTTTGAATTTAAAAATCAAATACTATTTAATAAAAGCCTGTACTTTATTTTGAGCGTGTTTAAATTCCGTTTTTACTTCTAATGGCTCTCCACTAATACCTTTCCGGTTTGCCCTGTATTCCAGCATGGTACACGTTAGAGATGAAGCAAATGTTGCAAACTTGCTTGTATTTAATATATCTAAAGCATAGATCCTGTAAATTTGCATAGTTTTGAAGCCTCATAGGTTTTATTTGGACAGGGTCAATTTTTATAATTCACAATAATAATCGAGATGTAAACGATAGAAGACATACTACTTACTGGTGTTTTAGGTAGTTTTCGTCTAGTAGGTGACGTAGGTCCATTTTCGTTATCTGGATCTAAAATGAACCAATATAAAAAATAATAAAATATGGTGAGTTTCAAATTTTGCTGGCGTCGTAAAGAAAAGTTGTATTTGATTTTCAGTGGTAGAATATTTTAACTCAATGATCAGTTGTATGCCGGTGTTTTTTTGCAAAAATAAGAGACATATTCTTCAAATCACATTGATTTTGTTCGAAAAATGTCTCTGGAATTTTCCATTATAGTTGTTAAATAAGGTGACAGCCCGATCACCATTCCTAAATAACGTTAAACTGATTCATGTACTAAATAAAAAACATTTATCATTTCGAAAGCGACGAGTGTGAGCGGAAAAGTCCAGGAGGATGTTTTCAAGTAGAGTTGATGTGGACTTAATAAGCTTCTAAACAACATTTTTTTACAGTGACAATACATTTGCGTGTACTAAAATTCATCTCAATATTTCAATCTGTTTTCGAGAAATGTAAGGTGAACTATGAAAGTCAGAGAAGTTTAAAACGAAGCATCCCTAAACCTATGTCTATCTTTTTTTCACCTTTCGGTATGCTGAATCTACTCCTCTCTTCAAATGTAATGATGCAATTGATTGGGATTCTAGTACTTCTAAACTGTACAGGGTGTACCTCTATTAATTGACCTTCTCTTTAACTTTTGTTATATGACCTTCTAGAGGAAATAGTTGTATATAAAAGTTATAGAATCTATATAGTACGACGTTTTCCTTGTAATATTTTCTCTGTATACTGGATGCCTCAGAAAAATGTTATCGGATAAAGTTGTATTTCTTAAATTCTGTATATTTTCAGTGAAAATGATAGAACATTTTTTATGATTCCAAACGTGTATGGTTCATCATACATATTTTCACTACTTTATTGAAGAACTTAAGTTCGTGCGTCATTTAGTCATATATGTATTTATAACTTTAAGTTTTTGGCCAAATGAATGTAATAGGTATGACAAACCATATATATATATATATATAAAAGGCTCATTTTTTCTGAAAAATTACAGGGTGACTTTGAAGTTGAGTCATTAATTTTCAGATAATGATTGTAGAAGGAAGATAAACCAAAATATGTGCGTAAAAATAAAAAAAAAATAAAAAAAATTTTTTACCTTGTTTTATAAAGTATCCTCCCGACAAGTATTTCAGTGCGGACATGTATTTAATCGTGAGGTCCCCTGTGAGGTCTTAAGTCACCTGATTCACGAGCCCGTTGTACTACATTAACAAAGGCACGAGGGGTTGGTTGCACTCGATTGGGAAACCGATCCGCATAAACATGTGCCATTTTTTCGTTTGAGCCACGCAACAGACACTATTCACACGCGTTACCGATTGACACTGACTGTATGTATAACTGAACTAAATAAAATAATTGTAAAAACATCGTTCCAAATTCTTTCGCTTTTTTGTTTCCGATGCGATGAACCGATAAGGCGGATTATATCCGTTGTTGAAAAATGGTAAAGGAAAAAGCATTTCTTTTGATCAGATCTACTCACTGTTAAAATAAATGACTCAACGTCGAAATCACCCTGTATAAGGAGTCCCATTCAAAAAGATACAATTTTATTCGATAACACAAAAATATTACATAGGAAACTTCATATTAGACCCTATAACTTTTGTATACAATTTTTTTTCTACAGATCATATAAAAAAGTTAGGGGTGGTCCAATTAATGGCCGTATGCTGATGAAAATGGAACTTCTCATTAGTTTTTATGTTTGTGGTTTTGTTCGCAATGTCTGTAAGCATTTTTCATATCTATTTGGTTTGGTAAATGTCCAACTTACCCACATACAGATTTGAAGGCACTGCGGAGGCGTCAGAGGCCTTCCTGGAAGCAGCATAGCTGGCCATGGGAATGGGGTCGTCCAGAATGTCGCACATTCGCAGTTCGGTCGCGTGTTCCACCAGTAACTCAACAGTTTCACCTGTACGATCCATGATGGCGCACACCTCTTCGAAGGAACGATCCACCAGGCTGACACCGTCCCACTCTAGCACCTAAAAAATCATTATCAGCAATCTGAGGCCAGAATATACCTAACTTAAAGCTAGTCATTGTAACACAGTTTTTCTTTATCACAGCTTTACGTTAAAGACTTGTTAGCATCTTCAGTTTCAATCCTCATCTGAAGCTGCTAACATAATAATAATAATACCAATTTATATAACCAATCATTTGCTCACTAATACTTTTGTGTACGCTTACCTTATCACCTTGTTGGAGACCACCTTTTTCCGCAGGTCCACTTGGAACAGTCCAAACAATGTAGGCAAAAAGTCGACCATCAGCTGCTGTTTTTCCACCTACCACTCGCATACCGAATCCTCTAGCTGCAAAGAATCACAATATCACCCAATTATAATCTAGACGATCGAAGGGTCTTTGAATTTATTCCCTATAGTATTTAGTGATGCAGTACTCTTACTTCTGTGCGTTTTGTCGTTGGGGTCCTTCTTTAGCACAACCCGTTTTTGTACTCCTGTCGTTGCACCAGAGTCCACGTCATGTATCACAATTCGAATGCCTTCAGCATCCACTGAGGCCTGACGTCTTGGAGCAGCCTCAAGATCCTCCAAAGCAGGCAGAGGCCTATAGAAGAAAATGCTTACTTTACGGTGTTATGGTGCTACTAACTAAAGAACATATTCAATCTGCTAAGGAAGAAAATAAGAAATGAAGAAATGAAGAAAATGAAAAAATGAAGAAATGAAGAAATGAAGAAACGAAGAAACGAAGAAACGAAAGAAACGAAGAAACGAAGAACGAGAAGCGAAGAAAGCGAAGAAAACGAAGAAACGAAGAAACGAAGAAAGCGAAAACGATAAACGAAGAACGAAGAAACGAAGAAACGAAGAACGAAGAAACGAAGAACGAAGAAACGAAGAAACGAAGAAACGAAGAAACTAGAAACGAGAAACGAAGAGAACGAGAAACGAGAAAACGAAGAAACGAAGAAACGAAGAAACAGAAACGAAGAAACGAAGAAACTAAGAAATCGAAGAACGAAACTAAAACGAAGGAAACGAAGAAACGAAGAAAACGAGAACGAAGAAACGAAGAACGAAGAAACGAAGAAAAACGAAGAAACGAAGAAACGAAGAAACGAAGAACGAGAACGAATAAACGAAGAAACGAGAACTAAGAAACTAATAACAACGAACGACAACGAATTAAACGAAGAATCGAAGAAACGAAGAAACGAAGAAACGAAGAAACGAAGAAACGAAGAAACGAAGAAACGAAGAAACGAAGAAACGAAGAAACGAAGAAACGAAGAAACGAAGAAACGAGAAACGAAGAAACGAAGAAACGAAGAAACGAAGAAACGAAAACGAAGAAACGAAGAAACGAAGAAACGAAGAAGAAGAAACGAAGAAAACGAAGAAAACGAAGAAACGAAGAAACGAAGAAACGAAGAAACGAAGAACGAAGAAACGAAGAAACGAAGAAACAAGAAACGAAGAAACGAAGAAACGAAGAACGAAGAAACGAAGAAACGAAGAAACGAAAAAAGAACGAAGAAACGAAGAAAAGAAGAACGAAGAAACGAAGAAAGAAGAAACGAAGAAACGAAGAAACGAAGAAACGAAGAAACGAAGAAACGAAGAAACGAAGAAACGAAGAACGAAGAAACGAAGAAACGAAGAAACGAAGAAACGAAGAAACGAGAAACGAAGAACGAAGAAACGAAGAAACGAAGAAACGAAGAAACGAAGAAACGAAGAAACGAAGAAACGAGAGAACTAAGAAACGAAGAAACGAAGAAACGAAGAAACGAAGAAATGAAAAATGAAAAAATGAAAAAATGAAAAGAAAAATGAAGAAATGAAGAAATGCAGAAAGAGAGGAAGAAAGAAACATGGAAACATTGACTTACATATGTGATGCCCTCCTGCACGACATCCTCCTTTCGCCGATCTCCGGTACAGGTCCCCCCAACCCTGCGCCTGTGATGATCGGCATCGAGAGCCCGCCCACATCGTTTTCGGTGGTCGGGCTCTGTTGCTCGACCGGAGTGGGTGGCGCAACGCGGAACGATGCCCTTCTACCCATGGGCGGGCCTGCAACGGTTGGAAGGCCGCCCGGTGCGCCAGCGAACACGTCATAGGCGGAGGCGCGTCTCGGCATAGGGGCAGGCAGTCCCAGGCCAGCGGCGGAGCCATCGGGACCGGTTGCTGGAGAG
>CAVLJG010000009.1:78393108-78410835 GCA_963669975.1 Acanthoscelides obtectus
ATGAAGAAATGAAGAAAGAAATGAGAATGAAGAAATGAAGAAATGAAGAAATGAAGAAATGAAGAAATGAAGAAATGAAGAAAGAAGAAATGAAGAAATGAAGAAATGAAGAAAAGAAATGAGAAATGAAGAAATGAAGAAGAAGAAATGAAAAGAAATGAAGAAATGAAGAAATGAAGAAATGAAGATGAAGAAATGAAGATGAAGAAATGAAGAATGAAGAAAGAAATGAAGAAATGAAGAAATGAGAAATGAAGAAATGAAGAAATGAAAGAAATGAAGAAATGAAGAAAGAAATGAGAAATGAAGAAATGAAGAAATGAAGAAATGAAGAAATGAAGAAATGAAGAAATGAAGAAATGAAGAAATGAAGAAATGAAGAAATGAAGAAATGAGAAATGAAAGAAGAATGAAGAAATGAAGAAATGAAGAAATGAAGAAATGAAGAATGAAGAAATGAAGAAATGAAGAAATGAAAATGAAGAAATGAAGAAATGAAGAAATGAAGAAGAAATGAAGAAATGAAGAAAGAAATGAAGAATAAATGAGAAAGAAAGAAGAAGAATGAAGAAATGAAGAAATGAAAATGAAGAAATGAAGAAAATGAAGAAATGAAGAAATGAAGAAATGAAGAAATGAAGAATGAAGAAATGAGAAATGAAGAAAGAAAATGAAGAAATGAAGAAATGAAGAAGAAATGAAGAGAAATGAAGAAATGAGAAATGAAGAAATGAAGAAAGAAATGAAGAAATGAAGAATGAAGAAATGAAGAAATGAAGAAATGAAGAATGAAAGAAATGAAGAAATGAAGAAATGAAAAGAAATGAAGAAATGAAGAAATGAAGAAATGAAGAAATGAAGAAATGAGAAATGAAGAAATGAAAAGAAATGAAGAAATGAAGAAATGAAGAAGAAATGAAGAAATGAAGAAATGAAGAATGAAGAAATGAAGAAATGAAGAAATGAAGAATGAAGAAATGAAAAGAAAGAAAATGAAGAAATGAAGAATGAAGAAATAGAATGAGAAATGAAGAATGAAGAAATGAAGCAATGAGAATGAAGAAATGAAGAAATGAAGAATGAAGAAATGAGAAATGAAGAAATGAAGAAATGAAGAATGAAGAAGAAATGAAGAAATGAAGAAATGAAGAAATGAAGAAATGAAGAATGAGAAATGAAGAAATGAAGAAAAGAAGAATGAAGAAATGAAAGAAATGAAGAGAAAGAAGAAATGAAGAAGAAGACTGAAGAAAGAAATGAAGAAATGAAGAAATGAGAAATGAAGAAATGAACTGAAGAAATGAAGAAATGAGAAGAAGAAGAAATGAAGAAATGAGAAATGAAGAAAGAAATGAAGAAATGAAAAGACGAAGAAAGAAAGAATGAAGAAATGAGAAATGAAAGAAAGAAATGAAGAAATGACGAAATGAAGAAATAAGAAATGAAGAAGAAGAAAGAAGAAAATGAAGAAATGAGAAGAATGAAGAACGAAGAAAGAAATGAAGAAATGACGAAATGAAGAAAGAAAGTAATGAAGAATGAAGAAATGAAGAAATGAAGAAATGAAAAAATGAAGAATGAAGAAATGAAGAAATGCAGAAAGAGAGGAAGAAAGAAACATGGAAACATTGACTTACATATGTGATGCCCTCCTGCACGACATCCTCCTTTCGCCGATCTCCGGTACAGGTCCCCCCAACCCTGCGCCTGTGATGATCGGCATCGAGAGCCCGCCCACATCGTTTTCGGTGGTCGGGCTCTGTTGCTCGACCGGAGTGGGTGGCGCAACGCGGAACGATGCCCTTCTACCCATGGGCGGGCCTGCAACGGTTGGAAGGCCGCCCGGTGCGCCAGCGAACACGTCATAGGCGGAGGCGCGTCTCGGCATAGGGGCAGGCAGTCCCAGGCCAGCGGCGGAGCCATCGGGACCGGTTGCTGGAGAGCCACCGGGGGAGATTCCTTTGGCTGCTTTCACCTGGAATGGAATTATATCAAATAAACATACTTATTAATTTTCATTCGCCATGACCAGTATCATACTGGTAAAAGAAAGTTTGTATTTTGACCTATAGGTAAATAATTTACTAAAGACTTAGATAATGAAAAGAATGATTACCTCTTCATCATAGCTGCGTTGTCGTGATACTCGGGATCCTCGTCTGGATCGCTGTACCTGTGGCGGACCGACATCAGCTGTAGAACCATACGGACTGCCAAGAGGTTTCATTGGTTTATTCGATGACTGATCAGATGATGGCTTTCCAGATTTCAACTGAAATAAATAAGAACACTTATTTCACTTCCATCAATGAAGGAAACTAGTAATCTACATATATTACAATTATAAGCTATACCTGGCAAGATTTCGTATCCTGTACTGATTTGTCAACTGATATGACTACAGTTCCGTCCTTTTTTTTTGTGAGACCTGGATCAAGCATTTTATAGACTACTTTAAAACGCGCTATGTGAAACAGAATCATCATATCACAGCCAAGGTCTTCACTGTTTATACGATAGACACTTTCTCAATGAGCAAAAGACGATAGCGTGGCACATTTGGGATTTCCCTGTCGTGCCTTTTGTGTTGAGTGGCAGGTGGAAAGCCAACCAGTCCGGAGTCGTGGACGGTTCACACGATCACGATTCATTCACGGCGAGTGCGCGTGGTGTGAGCTAGCGACTAGCTACTACACAAGTTGACCTTTTCGATTTTTAATGAAATTATATTGATTTTCTACATTACACCACTGTCAGTTTCTACAGAATACAAAACGTTATTCTTATAGCAGTTCTGTGAAATGTGTGACTAATGTACGTGTCTCTCATGTATATATACTCGTATACAGCAATGGTTCTTTATCATAGAAAAAAAGTAAAAAAACACGGGAATGCACATCTTTGTCCATTGGAAAATGGAGCTCACGCTCGGACTAGGCCTTTGTAGGCTGGAGATAGAGCTTTTAAGCTTTTAAATCTTGTTTCTTTCATGTGAGCTTTTATTTATTGGACAGCAGAAAGGAGGATCGATGATTTCATAAAAGCACAAACTCATACGCAATAACTTTATTTGACAAAGCGGCGTCGTCGTCCTGATCTAATGGGGACTTCGCTGTGCCATTTTTCAAGGACTATATCAGTTTATATATGAAAGCTTCACAAATACCGATATGATTACAAGGATGTAGATTGGATTCATATTTCTAAAAGAAACCTTATGCGCTCATAGCATAAATAATATTAGATAAACAGAGTAAATGGCGGTTATCTAGATAGATCTCACGCTTGATAGTGTATACTTGCTATGCTTCCGTTCGTTATCCTAGAAACGAGAGACCAAGCCTAGACAATGCTGATGAGTATCCAAAAAACATGAAACAGTATGTTTAATAAATAATCGTTATTCTGATCGAAACTGTACGTTGCTCACAGTTTGGCAACCAAAGTTAACACGGGTCGATCCCAAATGACAGCTTTGCCGTTCTAGATTGACACAATAGCAAATATACTCTTTACTGGTTGGGATTTGGGAACCGACAGATAGTAGATGGCTTTTATGCATATTTCCAAAATGGCACATGTCTATTATATACCAGGGCATCCCAAAAACCATGCATTTTTTCTAAACCAGGTTCGTACAAAGACTTCAGGAGATCAAAAAAGTATTTATTGGTGATCGATCATATGACCTACTAGATAATGAATATACTAAGTGACATATAAATCCGAACACCCAGTTTAAATGGTTTTATTTTAATAAAATTTTGTATAAGTACTTAATGAAGCATAATAAGTAAATGATAAAAATTTCAAAATGATTGCACTGCTTTAAAGCCCTTTGACCTTTAATAATGTGTGGATGCACCCTGATGCTACGCATTCTCCAACGCGCCTAGGCATGCTTCTGATCAGGTGGTCAATGTCCTCCTGTGGTATCTCATTACAGGCAACCACCAACTCCTCTCGAAGTGCTTCTAGAGTCTGAGGAGGACGTTGCAAATTGAGCAATCTCCTACCCATCATATCCCAAACGTGCTCAATTTGGGATAAGTCGGGAGATCTTGGTGGCCATGGTAACAATGTGACATCATTATGTTGAAAGAAGTCTATTGTGACTCTTGCAACATGTGGTCGGGCATTATCTTGTTGGAAAGTTGGATCTGCCAGGGAGTCAAGATTGGGTAAAAGATGGGGTTCTAGAACTTTGTGGATATAACGCTGCGCGTTCATGTTACCTCTGATAAAGATTAAAGGTGACCTGGAACCATAAGCTATAGCACCCCAACCCATAACTCCAACAGTGTGATGAACATGCCTTTCAACAAAAAACTGTGGATTCCTCCTTTCACCACGTCGCCTTCTAACCCTGACACGTGCATGCCTAAACAAAATCGAGACTCGTCACTAAAGACAATACTGTTCCATTCCTGATCCCAGAGTGACCGCTGTCTGCACCACTCAAGGCGATTACGTCGGTGTTCTCGAGTTAAAGGGAGGACCCAGTGTGGCCGGTATGAAAACAAGCCAAAACTTCCCATTCGTCGGTAAACACTTCGCATGCCAATAGGTCTTCCGTGTTCTGCAAACCATTCATTTGCAATGGACCTGGTAGTGGAGAAACGGTCCCTTAAGGCCAATAATCTTAGGCGGCGATCTTCACGGTCTGTTGTTCTACGGCGGCGTTCAGTGCCCCTTGCTCTTTGCGTACGGCCTTCTCGAAGCCATGCCTGACAACACCTAACCACAGTGTCTACACTTCTTTGCACTCTAACTGCAATTGCCCGAAAAGAAAGTCCAGCTTCCCGAAGTCCCACTATACGGCCCCTATCAAACTCACTAAGTTGACGAAATCGTACAGGTCTCCGTACTCTAGGCATCGTAACCGATCGTAAAAGATGTCAAGAACCAAAATCCGCCAACGTTGATTCTTTACTGCGGCTGAAATATTCATTTTTAGAGCGTTAGTGAATTAAAAAAAAAAACAGTATAAAAACCGGAATGTCCAACTGATAAGCCTGAACATTTTTTCACTTGTTATTCACAGTAAGATAAATACATTCACCAACTTTTATTAAAATAAAACCATTTAAACTGGGTGTTCGGATTTATATGTCACTTAGTATATTTTGAAACATTATTCATCTGTATGACCCTGCTTCCATTTCTTTTGTCCGTTTCCAGAAACTGTCGAACGGCAGTGTATATGACAGCTTTGCTTTTCCAATACTGCCGCAACGTAAACCTTCAAAACAAATCGCATTTCTATTGAGAATCTCAAAAATATAAGTAAATACGTTTCTAATCATCATTCTCTGACAGAAAACGTAATCAAGTTGGTTTTATGATACTCAAATGTAAACAGTTGGTTGCTTCGAACATTGACAAACGAATCGATATACCTACTTTATGTGTAGGTATGTCCATATCCCAGCAACAATTGTTACAATTCCTAGGGATATTATCCAGCATACCCAGAATAATCTGAACATCGCGTGCAACATATAAGATATATGCCGCTTGTATAAGCCAATTTATATGAATCCAATCCCCATTCATGTGGCCATCCAGGGAATATTATATCGATTCAGATGGCGATTCGCTTCTGGCTACTGTCTAGCAGCTGTCACCGAACTAAAGGATTGCTAGCTGCATTCTGTACACGTTTATATGTATATTCGTATAGTATGTATTGGGTTATATTAAATACAGTGTCAAAAGCGGAATAAGAGCATAATGAAGCTATACCCCATTCGCAGTCCGTAGACAAAACACAAGCGAGACTGTACAGGTCCGTATTTGCCTCAATGGTCTTGAAAGAATCTAAGAAAATAAATGATTATTTTTATAGAAAGAAGTGCACAACTCTCCTTTTTCCGCTGGAAGTACTTGAGTCATCGTCCGAAAGGTTAAAATTAATTATTACAGGTTCAATAATATGTATAAAACAAATAAATTATAGAATAACAAACTCAGAGTCAGCATAATAACATTTACTTACAAAAAATTCTGTGAGTTCGAGATGACCCTGAACCTCTGGACTGAGTGACTCCACGATAACACCCCATAAGTCATAATGAACTATTTCCATACATATGTTACGAGGCTATGTAAAATTTTCATCCTACTTTTTTAGGCTTTTCGGCCGCCCTGTCCACGTGTTTAGTGAGTGAGTGAATAATGTTCGCCCGCAGATCAGGCTTCTCCTTAACCCAAATTACTAGCTGTGTCTTTCAGTTGTCTGTAGATTTTACCCTCGTGGGACCAAAAGTACAATATAGCATTTACGATCTAAGCTCAAAGCTTGTAGATGCAACTGGTTACTATCACCTATGAAATAGATATGCAACTTTGTAGCTTACCTTTTCGAGTTCCTTGAGTGATGAAGGCGACACATCAGAGTGCCTGCGTAGCTCGGGGCTCCTAGGGGGTGCCAAGCCGCCCCCGAAGCCCCCCACAGACAGACCATCGGTACCCGCACTGCTGCCCAGACGCGTTTCGGAGTGCCTCCGTTGCAATTCCTGGATTGGAATCTCCAGCAGGCTCTCGTTCGAGTCTTGGGATAGCACGGTTCGAGACTGCATTTTTCTGGAAAAAGCACACAAGTTAGCCTCTCTGTCCAATAGAAAAATAAAACCGATCAAGTCAGTCAAACAGACACATGCGTCCATAGACAACCTTTTCCTGCCGTACTGGTAGTTATCACGTCAACGCTCACTGAAGCACCGCTTCGGTGAGCTCAAATAGCAGAAGGAGATCGAAAACGTTTCTAATGGGTGATGTTTTGCTAGTATCTTTTTGGCAACACTGTTTTTGACAGATGACGCGTGAATCGTGTCTTGTGTCATTGTCAAACTTGATCAGTTTGGTCTATGAATTTAATTCTATTTCAATACTCCATCCTTGGGAAGTGAAAGGAAACTTCAATGCTAGACTGACAAGTTGCTTTACGAATTTCCTAGACAGCTTTCATACTGAGACACAAGACCCCAAGGGACGCCACTGGAACATTCATAACAGTCTTTATAGGAAAACAATTACCCTCATTTATTTCATAAGGCTTCTAGAATTATGTCGCTAATGTTGTACGGTCTCTAAAATGATGGCTCAAAGATGATATTTTTGGTGAAAGTCTTATACTGTGTCGTTTTCAGTGATGAACGTGTGAAAAGATACAGAATCGATTAAAAAAGACTAAAATAACACTGTTTATTTCAAAATTGGTATGGTCAATATTAGGTATACACTATTCTATATATTGAAGTGTTTGTTTCTATTGGTTGGTTCTTTTACTTTCTGTAATGTTGGTATTTATATACTAAGTGACATATAAATCCGAACACCCAGTTTAAATGGTTTTATTTTAATAAAAGTTGGTGAATGTATTTATCTTACTGTAAATAACAAGTGAAAAAATTTTCAGCCTTATCAGTTGGACATTCCGGTTTTTATACTGCTTTTTTTTTAATTCACTAACGCTCTAAAAATGAATATTTCAGCCGCAGTAAAGAATCAACGTTGGCGGATTTTGGTTCTTGACATCCTTTACGATCGGTTACGATGCCTAGAGTACGGAGACCTGTAGGATTTCGTCAACTTAGTGAGTTTAATAGGGGCCGTATAGTGGGACTTCGGGAAGCTGGACTTTCTTTTCGGGCAATTGCAGTTAGAGTGCAAAGAAGTGTAGACACTGTGGTTAGGTGTTGTCAGGCATGGCTTCGAGAAGGCCGTACGCAAAGAGCAGGGGGCACTGGACGCCGCCGTAGAACAACAGATCGTGTAGATCGCCGCCTAAGATTATTGGCTTTAAGGGACCGTTTCTCCACTACCAGGTCCATTGCAAATGAATGGTTTGCAGAACACGGAAGACCTATTGGCATGCGAAGTGTTTACCGACGAATGAGAAGTTTTGGCTTGTTTTCATACCGGCCACACTGGGTCCTCCCTTTAACTCGA
This sequence comes from Acanthoscelides obtectus, assembly GCA_963669975.1. Taxonomy (NCBI): domain Eukaryota; kingdom Metazoa; phylum Arthropoda; class Insecta; order Coleoptera; family Chrysomelidae; genus Acanthoscelides; species Acanthoscelides obtectus. The sequence goes on from CAVLJG010000009.1 coordinate 78,401,062, forward strand.
GAATACCGACGTAATCGCCTTGAGTGGTGCAGACAACGGTCACTCTGGGATCAGGAATGTAACAGTATTGTCTTCAGTGACGAGTCTAGATTTTGTTTAGGCATGCACGATGGTCGTGCCAGGGTTAAAAGGCGACGTGGTGAAAGGAGGAATCCACAGTTTTTTGTTGAAAGACATGTTCATCACACTGTTGGAGTTATGGTTTGGGGTGCTGTAGCTTATGGTTCTAGGTCACCTTTAATCTTCATCAGAGGTAACATGAACGCGCAGCGTTATATCCACGAAGTTCTAGAACCCCATCTTTTACCCTATCTTGACACCCTGGCAGATCCAACTTTCCAATAAGATAATGCCCGACCACATGTTGCAAGAGTCACAATAGACTTCTTTCAACATAATGATGTCACATTGTTACCATGGCCGCCAAGATCTCCCAACTTATCCCCAATTGAGCACGTGTGGGATATGATGGGTAGGAGATTGCTCAATTTGCAACGTCCTCCTCAGACTCTAGAAGCACTTCGAGAGGAGTTGGTGGTTGCCTGGAATGAGATACCACAGGAGGACATTGACCACCTGATCAGAAGTATGCCTAGGCGCGTTGGAGAATGCGTAGCACATCAGGGTGCATCCACACATTATTAAAGGTCAAAGGGCTTTAAAGCAGTGCAATCATTTGAAATTTTTATCATTTACTTATTATGCTCCATTAAGTACTTATACAAAATTTATTAAAACAAAACCATTTAAACTGGGTGTTCGGATTTATATGTCACTTAGTATATAATGAACTTTTTTGCTTAGAATAATGCAAGGAATCAGCTCTCAAAGTTACGAGTATTATTTCTCAAACACTCTGTTTATTATTCTTGCGCTTTTAAAAACTGAGATCGATATATTACGTTTTCCTAAGCCAAATTCTGTAAGAATAGCAGCTTCAGGCTAAGCTTCATCCTCAATAAATTTGATGTGAATTGTGACATGACCCATACACAAGGAACTGGTAGTCCTTTCTATGGGATCGTTCGCAATTATTCGAATATTGTTTGTAAACATTTTGAATAAATATTATTATTAAAGATGTTGCTACTGCATTACTTTGATTATTGCATTTCTTGACCTACTTTACAATAGACACGTTAATAAATCTCTTCAAAAGTGAGACGATCTAACGGGATTAAGCGCATCTAATTTACTTGTCGCGTTGAAGTTATTTGTGTTAGCAGCAACCCCAATTTTCCCATTAATATAGTGTAAATTGCTAGCTCTATCATCAAACGCGCTACGAAGCTATTTGCTCAAGCAAAGCAATGGGACCATCTCCTAACCCTCAACTGCCGAGTATTACCCAGTAATACCACGTCTAGCGTCCTGCGTCCCGCTAGTTTGGTCTGTATGTTATGATAGTGGGGATTATCCCTGATTCAGGGATGTGGAAAATGCCTAGGTTATTAATTTTTATAATCCGGACTTCGTGTGGATGAACCTACATTTAAGGCCACCGCGCGTAAATGGAATTAAAGGAAACTTTAATTAAACGTCAAATAGGGAATGTTGATTAAATAATCTTTAAATGAGATAAATAACTGAACATGAGCGTGCGTGGTATCATGGATCAGGAGGATCTCATCGTCATAAGTTGAGAAAAATAATTATAATATTCTTCTTCCAAGTTCATGATCATAATCAGTTGACGTTTAAAAGCTGCGCTGAGTGCTTGTCGCACATACGGTTTTATTGTTAGGAATTGCAAGGATTTCAGCGAAATTATCGTCTCTGTATTTCAGTCTAAGAAGATCCAAACAGTGTGTCCCCGGTTAATTTGACAGCTGTCAAAATGTGACATTATTCAGACAAAGGCAAATACGATGGCGTGTTTGACGTGTCTCAATCGTCTTTTGTTTTCCGCAACCTGCCACAACTTTTTTCTTATGACTACATATTAAATTTTTCGATTTTTTGGAGAGATCGTAAAATTTCCAGCCTAGACATGTCTCACAAGTGCATAAAAGATTGGAGTATCATCGAAATATCATCAGTCGCAATTTTATGTATTATTTTTTTTCTAAGGAGGCCATGATTTATTTGTCAGAAAAAAATTAACAAGTAACGCATTTTTTCATCTAAGGAGGCTCTGACTTTGATGTCAAATGATTCAAGGTATTAAAATTGTGTTTTATAATAATAATAAACGAAATTGTCAAAACCTGTTGAAAATGGCCGGTGTTTCCTACTCAAATGAAGAAAAGTTTGACATGTTAGCGCTGTACTTGCAGTCACAAAGAAACGCCGACATTACCTTTAAGAAGTCAGCCGTAATGTTTTATATAAGAACATAATAAATATTACATATACTAAGTGACATATAAATCCGAACACCCAGTTTAAATGGTTTTATTTTAATAAAATTTTGTATAAGTACTTAATGAAGCATAATAAGTAAATGATAAAAATTTCAAAATGATTGCACTGCTTTAAAGCCCTTTGGCCTTTAATAATGTGTGGATGCACCCTGATGTGCTACGCATTCTCCAACGCGCCTAGGCATGCTTCTGATCAGGTGGCCAATGTCCTCCTGTGGTATCTCATTCCAGGCAACCACCAACTCCTCTCGAAGTGCTTCTAGAGTCTGAGGAGGACGTTGCAAATTGAGCAATCTCCTACCCATCATATCCCACACATGCTCAATTGGGGATAAGTCGGGAGATCTTGGTGACCATGGTAACAATGTGACATCATTATGTTGAAAGAAGTCTATTGTAACTCTTGCAACATGTGGTCGGGCATTATCTTGTTGGAAAGTTGGATCTGCCAGGGTGTCAAAATAGGGTAAAAGATGGGGTTCTAGAACTTCGTGGATATAACGCTGCGCGTTCATGTTACCTCTGATGAAGATTAAAGGTGACCTGGAACCATAAGCTATAGCACCCCAAACCATAACTCCAACAGTGTGATGAACATGTCTTTCAACAAAAAACTGTGGATTCCTCCTTTCACCACGTCGCCTTCTAACCCTGGCACGACCATCGTGCATGCCTAAACAAAATCGAGACTCGTCACTAAAGACAATACTGTTCCATTCCTGATCCCAGAGTGACCGTTGTCTGCACCACTCAAGGCGATTACGTCGGTGTTCTCGAGTTAAAGGGAGGACCCAGTGTGGCCGGTATGAAAACAAGCCAAAACTTCTCATTCGTCGGTAAACACTTCGCATGCCAATAGGTCTTCCTTGTTCTGCAAATCATTCATTTGCAATGGACCTGGTAGTGGAGAAGCGGTCCCTTAAAGCCAATAATCTTAGGCGGCGATCTTCACGGTCTGTTGTCCTACGGCGGCGTCCAGTGCCCCTTGCTCTTTGCGTACGGCCTTCTCGAAGCCATGCCTGACAACACCTAACCACAGTGTCTACACTTCTTTGCACTCTAACTGCAATTGCCAGCTTCCCAAAGTCCCACTATACGGCCCCTATCAAACTCACTAAGTTGACGAAATCGTACAGGTCTCCGTACTCTAGGCATCGTAACCGATCGTAAAGGATGTCAAGAACCAAAATCCGCCAATGTTGATTCTTTACTGCGGCTGAAATATTCATTTTTAGAGCGTTAATGAATTAAAAAAAGCAGTATAAAAACCGGAATGTCCAACTGATAAGGCTGAAAATTTTTCACTTGTTATTTACAGTAAGATAAATACATTCACCAATTTTCATTAAAATAAAACCATATAAACTGGGTGTTCGGATTTATATGTCACTTAGTATAACATTATGTCCGAAAATCAACCATTTCGGAGCAAAAAAATGCTGAACTTATTTCTTTTTAATCATGAAGTAAATTAATCTTGCACCTTAATAATTTAAATTCATATGCCTAATAGCGTAAAATGTATCGATACGTCTTTTTATTAATTGTCTCTCACAAAATAAATTTCTCGCTTATTAAATACAATTTTCCGAAGAAAACAGACAAACAAAATCCCTCACACAACTGGCAACGTCGTACTCCGTTTGCACTGCATGTATCATCGCGTGTTGCTGCGATTACTAATACATTTAACTGTCACTTTATGCGATTTATGGATGTTGGTTTTTTCTTCTTTCGTGCATCGCACCGTTTTTCAAATAAGCGATTGATAATCGTGGGAATTGGGTGGTGTGTATCGCTACGTACCAGTAAGTACTGCCATTTTTTTCAAGTAAACGTACGGTACTGAAAGCGTTATTAAATGAGAAATATTAGCCGCAAAGGATTGCGTAAAAGTATTCAATAGTTCAAGGCATATTTTCAACAAAAATATCAGACAAACGTAAACAATTCGATGAATCAGTTGTGGTGGTCGTACGCCCGTATCGCGGCTTGCGTCGCAGCGTTGCCAAATGTTTGAGAAAATTTAATCTTTGCTACTCACTTCTCTTGAATACGATTGATTTTCGGACATAAGTTAAACGAACTTTTTGCTTAGAATAATGCAAGGAATCACTTCTTAAAGTTACGGATATTATTTCCCTAACACCCTGATTAAGTAAAGATATATTTTCATGCTTAATACGTAGCTGCAAAAGCACTGTCGGCAATGACGTGACGTGATACGAATCGTAAACAAAGAAACATCATCCGTATGTCACTCGTAGACCAACGTTGTATCCTCTAAATATGCTTAAAAGCTCCCAATCAACGTAAAACGTTTTATGGAAAAAACAATAATGGACATTGGATTCGTAAGAGCAGAAAGCACAACTTTTCCGAAAATTGATACTCTGATGGTTTATGAACAAAGACTTCTACGTAAAAATATATACAATGATAGGCATAAAAAGAAAGAATAAGTGATACTCCTACGTAACTTTCCTTTTCAAAAGTCATTCAAAATTAAGCTCATGAGTAATAACCTATAAATAGTTTTATTGTATTTCTTCTTACACATTGGCAAGAAAATCGTACGGTGATGATGCCGTAGGTAACCTCCAATTTAACGGGACGATAAAATCTGCACAGTAAAATGTAAAATATGTTACGAACATAAAGTATGCCCCAAAAGCAATAGACAGTGTAGTGTATATTTATTTCCCTGGGCGCTCTAATCCACAGCTTTCCTGGAGTCTTTATCGTGTGCTTTTACATTCTCGGACGACACAATAACGATGTCTACTATATTTTTCTTGTTAACTAGTAGGCTTCATGTTTATATGTACAAAAGTTTGAGAGATTATGCTGTCGTCAGTTGCTGTTTACAAACAGTGTGACATCAGAGCACTACAGTCCTTTTATATATTCTTTTTATCTAAGTGGCATATAAATCCGAACACCCAGTTTAAATGGTTTTATTTTAATAAAGTTGGTGAATGTATTTATCGTACTGTAAATAACAAGTGAAAAAATTTTCAGCCTTATCAGCTGGACATTCCGGTTTTTATACTGCTTTTTTTTAATTCACTAACGCTCTAAAAATGATATTTCAGCCGCAGTAAAGAATCAATGTTGGCCGATTTTGGTTCTTGACATCCTTTACGATCAGTTACGATGCCTAGACTACGGAGACCTGTACGATTTCTTCAACTTAGTGAGTTTGATAGGGGCCGTATAGTGGGACTTCGGGAAGCTGGACTTTCTTTTCGGGCAATTGCAGTTAGAGTGCAAAGAAGTGTAGACACTGTGGTAAGGTGTTGTCAGGCATGGCTTCGAGAAGGCCGTACGCAAAGAGCAAGGGGCACTGGACGCCGCCGTAGAACAACAGACCGTGAAGATCGCCGCCTAAGATTATTGGCCTTAAGGGACCTTTTCCTCCACTACCAGGTCTATTGCAAATGAATGGTTTGCAGAACACGGAAGACCTATTGGCATGCGAAGTGTTTACCGACGAATGAGAAGTTTTGGCTTGTTTTCATACCGGCCACGCTGGGTCCTCCCTTTAACTCGAGAACACCGACGTAATCGCCTTGAGTGGCGCAGACAACGGTCACTCTGGGATCAGGAATGGAACAGTATTGTCTTTAGTGACGAGTCTCGATTTTGTTTAGGCATGCACGATGGTCGTGCCAGGGTTAGAAGGCGACGTGGTGAAAGGAGGAATCCACAGTTTTTTGTTGAAAGACATGTTCATCACACTATTGGAGTTATGGTTTGGGGTGCTATAGCTTATGGTTCCAGGTCACCTTTAATCTTCATCAGAGGTAACATGAACGCGCAGCGTTATATCACGAAGTTCTAGAACCCCATCTTTTACCCTATCCTTGACACCCTGGCAGATCCAACTTTCCAACAAGATAATGCCCGACCACATGTTGCAAGAGTGACAATAGACTTCTTTCAACATATGATGTCACATTGTTACCATGGCCACCAAGATCTCCCGACTTATCCCCAATTGAGCACGTGTGGGATATGATGTGTAGGAGATTGCTCAATTTGCAACGTCCTCCTCAGACTCTAGAAGCACTTCGAGAGGAGTTGGTGGTTGCCTGGAATGAGATACCACAGGAGGACATTGAGAGAGTGCATCCACACATTATTAAAGGTCAAAGGGCTTTAGAGCAGTGCAATCATTTTGAAATTTTTATCATTTACTTATTATGCTTCATTAAGTACTTATACAACATTTTATTAAAATAAAACCATTTAAACTGGGTGTTCGGATTTATATGTCACTTAGTATAGAACAAATATTAAGTAATTAAGACCTACTTAAAAAAAGTGTCAACTAGCCTATTAGAATCACGGCCAATGGAACTGGCTCATTCTGATAAGCATGTCAAACGACATTCAAATACATAAAATAAACTCTTTCCTGTAATAGGTTCAGCGTTGTAGGATTAAAAATCTTCTCAGCTAGGAAATACTAAGCGAAACCGGTGCATAAGAATACTTTTCTTAAAGTTGAACTTAACAAAGTTAATCTTTAGCTGAAACGGGCTTAGAAGTCTCAGGATGTAGGCGCGCTCGCTCAATAAAACATATTTCTCAACTTAGGTACGTAATATAGGATTTAATGTATCGATAATTCATAGCATAGATTAGCTGGAAGATCATTGAGGGAACCAACGCTGCCGCTTGATTTATTTGGACAGTATCAACGTGGAATATCGAATTTTCTCGTTGCCCGCCCTCCCAGCGGAAATACATCACTACTGACACGAAAAACGCCATTCCTAATAGACATATCCTCGGATAGAGCTTTTATCTAAATGAATTTGCCGTGCATTACTTGGAAAGCAACTTAATCGCATTCTAAAAAAGTAAACATGTTTGTTACCGAGGCACGCTTACAGGCTGAAATAGTTATTTACCTAACAAGTGCGCAAAGTGATACTTTTCTGCCGAAATTTAAATACGTACTATGTTGTATTGGAAGCTATGCGTGCGGAAAAGAGCTACTTTCTGCACGCAGATGCGTGTTGAAAGTGACTACTTCTCGTCCTCTGCTATAAAAAACATATTTTCCGAATTGTCAAGACATATCGGCTCTTTACAATCTGCAAAGTTAGTAGGGAACCAAAGTGTGCACTCTTACCGGGAATTTCGAGGCTGGCTGTCACAGAAACTAATAGGCTCGCGGTTTTTGGGACAGTTCCGCTGTGAAAATCAAATTAAAATAGACTGCTGTGGGGTTAATTCTGATTCTGATTTTTTGCTAGTATCTTTTTGGCAACACTGTTTTTTGACAGATGACGCGTGAATCGTGTCTTGTGTCATTGTCAAACTTGTTCAGTTTGGTCTATAATTTAACCATGAATCGACTTACAGACGAACAACGCTTGCAAATTATTGAATTTTACTATCAAAATTTATGCTCGGTTAAGAGAGTGCATCGAGCACTGCTTCCAATTTATGGACAAACTGGTCGGCCTACTGAGGGAGCTATCGGAAGCTTGTGACTAAATTTCGAACCCAGTTTACATTACTGGACATTAAACAACCAACACGCAGACGTACAGTGAGGACTGAAGAAAATATTGCCGCTGTATCCGCCAGTGTTAGTGATGACCGTGAAATGTCGATTCGCCGCCGTTCGCAGCAATTGGGCCTTACTACTACTACTACATGGAAAATTTTATACAGCTGGTGCAAGAATTGAAGCCACACTACCTTCCACAACGTTTTCAATTTGGTGAATGGGCGCTGGCAAAGTTGGAGGAAGATCCACATTTTTATCGAAAATTGTGTTCAGCGACGAAGCTCATTCTTGTTGAATGGGTACGTTACCAAGCAAAATTGCCACATCTGGAGTGAAGAACAGCGAGAAACATTGCAAGAGCTACCAATGGCATCCCGAAAAAAATCACTGTTTGGTGTGGATTATGGGCCGGTGGCATCATCGGGCCCTACGTCTTCAAAGACGACAATGGCCGGAACGTAACTGTGAATGGCGAGCGCTACCGTGCGATGATAACAAACTTTTTTTTGCCAAAAATGGAAGAGCTGGACTTGGCTGACATGTGTGTTTCAACAGACGGTGCCACATGCCACACCGCACACGAAACAATGGCCCTATTGAGAGGCGAGTTTGGTGACAAGTTTATCTCACGTTGGGCCCGTCAATTGGCCGCCTAGATCGTGTGATTTAACGCCGTTTTGGACTATTTCTTGCGGGGGTCATGTTAAGGCTAATGTCTACAGGATAAACCAGCAACGATTGAGCGCACTGGAAGCCAATATTGAAGCATTTATTCGTGAGATACCGGCCGATATGTTTGAGAGAGTGTGCCAAAATTGGACCTTGCGCATGGCCATCTAAAGCGGAGCCGCGCCACATGTACATGAAATAATCTTTAAACATTAAATTATATCGACCGTTCTATCGACTCAAATAAAGATTTAATCGTTTTTTCAAATTTTTGTATTTTTTTTTGAAAATCAATCCTATACCTCTTAAAAAATCACCCGTTTACAATACTTTTGACCTGCTTAGTTTGTTTTATGTAAAAATGGCATTTCGTTTTACTGATATGCAAATTGGAGTTTCCAAAATGTCCACGTTCCATTTATTTATTTACCTACGCACCTTGCCCCCCTGCCTGTTCCACATACCTTCTACAAACACTGCAAGTCCAATTCCTAGTATCTTCCGTCGTCCATCTTGCTGTAACTCGCACAGTCTTCGCAGACCCTTTGCGAGCACTCGGCGCAGGACCTGCCTGGTCCAGCTGGTGACCTCTGAAGGCTTTCAGGCACACCCTGCAGTTGCCCCTTGCAGGTTCCTTGGGAGGGGCCTCGGGTTGCGTGACGGTCGTGCCTGCTCTCGATGTCGGAAGTGGGGGAGTCCCCGGTGTCCAGCGGAACGATTGACGGACGAGGAGACATTTTGTTGGTCACTGGAACAAAACAAAGTCGTCGACATCGACAGAACCAGACTCTTGTCAGGAAATGGTATTTTTTCCTTCAATTCTAAAGACAATATCTTTTTTGTGTTATCTTTAGATAAATTTACATTGCATTTATGGCAGAGCTGGAGCATTTGCCGCCATATTGATAGAAGCGTTTAAAATAAAATTTGCAGAGATGCCGCGCAGATGTGGAAAGGGACAACGTTGCCATATAATAGTTAGAAAATTGACCTTCTTGCATTTTCATTGGTTACTTGTAAATTGATAAGAAATATCAAAATACAGCAGACGCTCGATAACGTAAACACGGGATAATGAAAACTTGCGCTAATGTAAACACAAACTTCGTTCTATAGGATCAAACGGAATGCGCGATAACGTAAACAATGTGTACGCTCGATAACGTAAACAACTCTCGGCGCACGGAAACAGCGCGACGGTAAAATGCTGAAGCT
>CAVLJG010000009.1:78411335-78429840 GCA_963669975.1 Acanthoscelides obtectus
AATAAAGGCCACTTTCATCTGCGTTGTAAATTTGTTCCATTCTTAAATCTAGCTCGGTAATTGTTTTCATCAATTTTTCTTTGAATGGTTGCACTAATTGTGGTTGTGCTGATAATTTTTCACCAGATATAGACAGCAGTCGAATTCCATCTTGTTTTGAATCATTGTAGCCAGCCATCACTAGCTACGAAATTTTCAGTTTCTTTCAGTTTTTCATTTAACAGTCTCGCTCTCTGTTTAAGTACTTCGCCACTAACTGGACATGATTTTCCCGTTGTTTTAAAAACCACTTATACAGGGAATTTTCCATTTTAGGTGCCTTCGCATTTTTTTAAGTTTTTCCTTTTTCCCGGACCTCCAAATGTATTGCACGTTCTTTGTAAAATTTGAGTTTTCATACGCGTAATTTTACAGATTGTTGCTTTCGATACTCCATATTTTTTTTGCTAACTGTGTCACCCCGCACCTAGTGCAACTTCGTCTATGATTTTCACTTTCTCACTCAACTTTAAACACTTTCTTTTATAGGATGTGGATGCCATAGTCGTAAAATATATTAACGCGTGCAATGTATTCACTTAAGTTCAAAATGAAATACATACGTACGTATAAACGTATCCTAAACGATCATACGACTAACCGAGTTTGTCGTATTTTATCGCAGAGGTGAATCCCCTACACTCTACATCATAAATCGGGGACTCCCCGACGCCCGACATAAATCATCGAGGCTTCAGCATTTTACCGTCGCGCTGTTTCCGTGCGCCGAGAGTTGTTTACGTTATCGAGCGTACACATTGTTTACGTTATCGCGCATTCCGTTTGATCCTATAGAACGAAGTTTGTGTTTACATTAGCGCAAGTGTTTCATTATCCCGTGTTTACGTTATCGAGCGTCTGCTGATTTTGATATTTCTTATCAATTTACAAGTAACCAATGAAATGCAAGAAGGTCAATTTTCTAACTATTATATGGCAACGTTGTCCCTTTCCACATCTGCGCGGCATCTCTGCAAAATTTTATTTTAAACGCTTCTATCAATATGGCGGCAAATGCCTCCAGCTCTGCCATAAATGCAATGTAAATTTATCTAAAGATAACACAAAAAAGATATTGTCTTTAGAATTGAAGGAAAAAATACCCATTTCCTATGACAAGAGTCTGGTTCTGTCGATGTCGACGACTTTGTTTTGTTCCAGTGACCAACAAATGTCTCCTCGTCCGTCAATCGTTCCGCTGGACACCGGGGACTCCCCCACTTCCGACATCGGAGCAGGCACGACCGTCACGCAACCCGAGGCCCCTCCCAAGGAACCTGCAAGGGGCAACTGCAGGGTGTGCCTGAAAGCCTTCAGAGGTCACCAGCTGGACCAGGCCAGGTCCTGCGCCGAGTGCTCGCAAAGGGTCTGCGAAGACTGTGCGAGTTACAGCAAGATGGACGACGGGGAAGATACTAGGAATTGGACTTGCAGTGTTTGTAGAAGGTATGTGGAACAGGCAGGGGGGCAAGGTGCGTAGGTAAATAAATAAATGGAACGTGGACATTTGGAAACTCCAATTTGCATCTCCGTCAACAACGAAATGCCATTTTTACATAAAACAAACTAAGCAGGTCAAACGTATTGTAACGGGTGATTTTTTAAGAGGTATAGGATTTGATTTCAAAAAAAAATACAAAAAATTTGAAAAAACGATAAATCTTTATTGAGTCGATAGAAAGGTCGATATAATTTAATGTTTAAAGATTATTCATGTACATGTTGGCCGCGGCTCCGCTTTAGATGGCCCATGCGCAAGGTCCAATTTTGGCACACTCTCTCAAACATATCGGCCGGTATCTCACGAATAAATGCTTCAATATTGGCTTCCAGTGCGTCAATCGTTGCTGGTTTATCCCTGTAGACATTAGCCTTAACATGACCCCGCAAGAAATAGTCCAACGGCGTTAAATCACACGATCTAGGCGGCCAATTGACGGGCCCCAAACGTGAGATAAAACTGTTCACCAAACTCGCCTCTCAATAGGGCCATTGTTTCGTGTGCGGTGTGGCATGTGGCACCGTCTTGTTGAAACCACATGTCAGCCAAGTCCAGCTCTTCCATTTTTGGCAAAAAAAGTTTGTTATCATCGCACGGTAGCGCTCGCCATTCACAGTTACGTTCCGGCCATTGTCGTCTTTGAAGAAGTAGGGCCCGATGATGCCACCGGCCCATAATCCACACCAAACAGTGATTTTTTCGGGATGCATTGGTAGCTCTTGCAATGTTTCTCGCTGTTCTTCACTCCAGATGTGGCAATTTTGCTTGGTAACGTACCCATTCAACAAGAAATGAGCTTCGTCGCTGAACACAATTTTTCGATAAAAATGTGGATCTTCCTCCAACTTTGCCAGCGCCCATTCACCAAATTGAAACGTTGTGGAAGGTAGTGTGGCTTCAATTCTTGCACCAGCTGTATAAAATTTTCCATGTAGTAGTAGTAGTAAGGCCCAATTGCTGCGAACGGCGGCGAATCGACATTTCACGGTCATCACTAACACTGGCGATACAGCGGCAATATTTTCTTCAGTCCTCACTGTACGTCTGCGTGTTGGTGGTTTAATGTCCAGTAATGTAAACTGGGTTCGAAATTTAGTCACAAGCTTCCGAATAGCTCCCTCAGTAGGCCGACCAGTTTGTCCATAAATGGAAGCAGTGCTCGATGCACTCTCTTAACCGAGCATAAATTTTGATAGTAAAATTCATAATTTGCAAGCGTTGTTCGTCTGTAAGTCGATTCATGGTTAAATTATAGACCAAACTGAACAAGTTTGACAATGACACAAGACACGATTCACGCGTCATCTGTCAAAAACAGTGTTGCCAAAAAGATACTAGCAAAAAATCAGAATCAGAATTAACCCCACAGCAGTCTATTTTAATTTGATTTTCACAGCGGAACTGTCCCAAAAACCGCGAGCCTATTAGTTTCTGTGACAGCCAGCCTCGAAATTCCCGGTAAGAGTGCACACTTTGGTTCCCTACTAACTTTGCAGATTGTAAAGAGCCGAATATGTCTTGACAATTCGGAAAATATGTTTTTTATAGCAGAGGACGAGAAGTAGTCACTTTCAACACGCATCTGCGTGCAGAAAGTAGCTCTTTTCCGCACGCATAGCTTCCAATACAACATAGTACGTATTTAAATTTCGGCAGAAAAGTATCACTTTGCGCACTTGTTAGGTAAATAACTATTTCAGCCTGTAAGCGTGCCTCGGTAACAAACATGTTTACTTTTTTAGAATGCGATTAAGTTGCTTTCCAAGTAATGCACGGCAAATTCATTTAGATAAAAGCTCTATCCGAGGATATGTCTATTAGGAATGGCGTTTTTCGTGTCAGTAGTGATGTATTCCGCTGGTAGGGCGGGCAACGAGAAAATTCGATATTCCACGTTGATACTGTCCAAATAAATCAAGCGGCAGCGTTGGTTCCCTCAATGATCTTCCAGCTAATCTATGCTATGAATTATCGATACATTAAATCCTATATTACGTACCTAAGTTGAGAAATATGTTTTATTGAGCGAGCGCGCCTACATCCTGAGACTTCTAAGCCCGTTTCAGCTAAAGATTAACTTTGTTAAGTTCAACTTTAAGAAAAGTATTCTTATGCACCGGTTTCGCTTAGTATTTTCCTAGCTGAGAAGATTTTTAATCCTACAACGCTGAACCTATTACAGGAAAGAGTTTATTTTATGTATTTTGAATGTCGTTTGACATGCTTATCAGAATGAGCCAGTTCCATTGGCCGTGATTCTAATAGGCTAGTTGACACTTTTTTTAAGTAGGTCTTAATTACTTAATATTTGTTCTATACTAAGTGACATATAAATCCGAACACCCAGTTTAAATGGTTTTATTTTAATAAAATGTTGTATAAGTACTTAATGAAGCATAATAAGTAAATGATAAAATTTCAAATGATTGCACTGCTCTAAAGCCCTTTGACCTTTAATAATGTGTGGATGCACTCTCTCAATGTCCTCCTGTGGTATCTCATTCCAGGCAACCACCAACTCCTCTCGAAGTGCTTCTAGAGTCTGAGGAGGACGTTGCAAATTGAGCAATCTCCTACACATCATATCCCACACGTGCTCAATTGGGGATAAGTCGGGAGATCTTGGTGGCCATGGTAACAATGTGACATCATTATGTTGAAAGAAGTCTATTGTCACTCTTGCAACATGTGGTCGGGCATTATCTTGTTGGAAAGTTGGATCTGCCAGGGTGTCAAGATAGGGTAAAAGATGGGGTTCTAGAACTTCGTGGATATAACGCTGCGCGTTCATGTTACCTCTGATGAAGATTAAAGGTGACCTGGAACCATAAGCTATAGCACCCCAAACCATAACTCCAATAGTGTGATGAACATGTCTTTCAACAAAAACTGTGGATTCCTCCTTTCACCACGTCGCCTTCTAACCCTGGCACGACCATCGTGCATGCCTAAACAAAATCGAGACTCGTCACTAAAGACAATACTGTTCCATTCCTGATCCCAGAGTGACCGTTGTCTGCGCCACTCAAGGCGATTACGTCGGTGTTCTCGAGTTAAAGGGAGGACCCAGCGTGGCCGGTATGAAAACAAGCCAAAACTTCTCATTCGTCGGTAAACACTTCGCATGCCAATAGGTCTTCCGTGTTCTGCAAACCATTCATTTGCAATAGACCTGGTAGTGGAGAAAAGGTCCCTTAAGGCCAATAATCTTAGGCGGCGATCTTCACGGTCTGTTGTTCTACGGCGGCGTCCAGTGCCCCTTGCTCTTTGCGTACGGCCTTCTCGAAGCCATGCCTGACAACACCTTACCACAGTGTCTACACTTCTTTGCACTCTAACTGCAATTGCCCGAAAAGAAAGTCCAGCTTCCCGAAGTCCCACTATACGGCCCCTATCAAACTCACTAAGTTGAAGAAATCGTACAGGTCTCCGTAGTCTAGGCATCGTAACTGATCGTAAAGGATGTCAAGAACCAAAATCGGCCAACATTGATTCTTTACTGCGGCTGAAATATTCATTTTTAGAGCGTTAGTGAATTAAAAAAAAGCAGTATAAAAACCGGAATGTCCAGCTGATAAGGCTGAAAATTTTTTCACTTGTTATTTACAGTACGATAAATACATTCACCAACTTTTATTAAATAAAACCATTTTAAACTGGGTGTTCGGATTTATATGCCACTTAGATAAAAAGAATATATAAAAGGACTGTAGTGCTCTGATGTCACACTGTTTGTAAACAGCAACTGACGACAGCATAATCTCTCAAACTTTTGTACATATAACATGAAGCCTACTAGTTAACAAGAAAAATATAGTAGACATCGTTATTGTGTCGTCCGAGAATGTAAAAGCACACGATAAAGACTCCAGGAAAGCTGTGGATTAGAGCGCCCAGGGAAATAAATATACACTACACTGTCTATTGCTTTTGGGGCATACTTTATGTTCGTAACATATTTTACATTTTACTGTGCAGATTTTATCGTCCCGTTAAATTGGAGGTTACCTACGGCATCATCACCGTACGATTTTCTTGCCAATGTGTAAGAAGAAATACAATAAAACTATTTATAGGTTATTACTCATGAGCTTAATTTTGAATGACTTTTGAAAAGGAAAGTTACGTAGGAGTATCACTTATTCTTTCTTTTTATGCCTATCATTGTATATATTTTTACGTAGAAGTCTTTGTTCATAAACCATCAGAGTATCAATTTTCGGAAAAGTTGTGCTTTCTGCTCTTACGAATCCAATGTCCATTATTGTTTTTTTCCATAAAACGTTTTACGTTGATTGGGAGCTTTTTAAGCATATTTAGAGGATACAACGTTGGTCTACGAGTGACATACGGATGATGTTTCTTTGTTTACGATTCGTATCACGTCACGTCATTGCCGACAGTGCTTTTGCAGCTACGTATTAAGCATGAAAAATATATCTTTACTTAATCAGGGTGTTAGGGAAATAATATCCGTAACTTTAAGAAGTGATTCCTTGCATTATTCTAAGCAAAAAAGTTCGTTTAACTTATGTCCGAAAATCAATCGTATTCAAGAGAAGTGAGTAGCAAAAGATTAAATTTCTCAAACATTTGGCAACGCTGCGACGCAGCCGCGATACGGGCGTACGACCACCACAACTGATTCATCGAATTGTTTACGTTTGTCTGATATTTTTGTTGAAAATATGCCTTGAACTATTGAATACTTTTACGCAATCCTTTGCGGCTAATATTTCTCATTTAATAACGCTTTCAGTACCGTACGTTTACTTGAAAAAAATGGCAGTACTTACTGGTACGTAGCGATACACACCACCCAATTCCCACGATTATCAATCGCTTATTTGAAACGGTGCGATGCACGAAAGAAGAAAAAACCAACATCCATAAATCGCATAAAGTGACAGTTAAATGTATTAGTAATCGCAGCAACACGCGATGATACATGCAGTGCAAACGGAGTACGACGTTGCCAGTTGTGTGAGGGATTTTGTTTGTCTGTTTTTCTTCGGAAAATTGTATTTAATAAGCGAGAAATTTATTTTGTGAGAGACAATTAATAAAAAGACGTATCGATACATTTTACGCTATAGGCATATGAATTTAAATTATTAAGGTGCAAGATTAATTTACTTCATGATTAAAAAGAAATAAGTTCAGCATTTTTTTGCTCCGAAATGGTTGATTTTCGGACATAATGTTATACTAAGTGACATATAAATCCGAACACCCAGTTTATATGGTTTTATTTTAATGAAAATTGGTGATGTATTTATCTTACTGTAAATAACAAGTGAAAAATTTTCAGCCTTATCAGTTGGACATTCCGGTTTTTATACTGCTTTTTTTAATTCATTAACGCTCTAAAAATGAATATTTCAGCCGCAGTAAAGAATCAACATTGGCGGATTTTGGTTCTTGACATCCTTTACGATCGGTTACGATGCCTAGAGTACGGAGACCTGTACGATTTCGTCAACTTAGTGAGTTTGATAGGGGCCGTATAGTGGGACTTTGGGAAGCTGGCAATTGCAGTTAGAGTGCAAAGAAGTGTAGACACTGTGGTTAGGTGTTGTCAGGCATGGCTTCGAGAAGGCCGTACGCAAAGAGCAAGGGGCACTGGACGCCGCCGTAGGACAACAGACCGTGAAGATCGCCGCCTAAGATTATTGGCTTTAAGGGACCGCTTCTCCACTACCAGGTCCATTGCAAATGAATGATTTGCAGAACAAGGAAGACCTATTGGCATGCGAAGTGTTTACCGACGAATGAGAAGTTTTGGCTTGTTTTCATACCGGCCACACTGGGTCCTCCCTTTAACTCGAGAACACCGACGTAATCGCCTTGAGTGGTGCAGACAACGGTCACTCTGGGATCAGGAATGGAACAGTATTGTCTTTAGTGACGAGTCTCGATTTTGTTTAGGCATGCACGATGGTCGTGCCAGGGTTAGAAGGCGACGTGGTGAAAGGAGGAATCCACAGTTTTTTGTTGAAAGACATGTTCATCACACTGTTGGAGTTATGGTTTGGGGTGCTATAGCTTATGGTTCCAGGTCACCTTTAATCTTCATCAGAGGTAACATGAACGCGCAGCGTTATATCCACGAAGTTCTAGAACCCCATCTTTTACCCTATTTTGACACCCTGGCAGATCCAACTTTCCAACAAGATAATGCCCGACCACATGTTGCAAGAGTTACAATAGACTTCTTTCAACATAATGATGTCACATTGTTACCATGGTCACCAAGATCTCCCGACTTATCCCCAATTGAGCATGTGTGGGATATGATGGGTAGGAGATTGCTCAATTTGCAACGTCCTCCTCAGACTCTAGAAGCACTTCGAGAGGAGTTGGTGGTTGCCTGGAATGAGATACCACAGGAGGACATGGCCACCTGATCAGAAGCATGCCTAGGCGCGTTGGAGAATGCGTAGCACATCAGGGTGCATCCACACATTATTAAAGGCCAAGGGCTTTAAAGCAGTGCAATCATTTGAAATTTTTATCATTTACTTATTATGCTTCATTAAGTACTTATACAAAATTTTATTAAAATAAAACCATTTAAAACTGGGTGTTCGGATTTATATGTCACTTAGTATATGTAATATTTATTATGTTCTTATATAAAACATTACGGCTGACTTCTTAAAGGTAATGTCGGCGTTTCTTTGTGACTGCAAGTACAGCGCTAACATGTCAAACTTTTCTTCATTTGAGTAGGAAACACCGGCCATTTTCAACAGGTTTTGACAATTTCGTTTATTATTATTATAAACACAATTTTTAATACCTTGAATCATTTGACATCAAAGTCAGAGCCTCCTTAGATGAAAAAATGCGTTACTTGTTAATTTTTTTTCTGACAAATAAATCATGGCCTCCTTAGAAAAAAAATATACATAAAATTGCGACTGATGATATTTCGATGATACTCCAATCTTTTATGCACTTGTGAGACATGTCTAGCTGGAAATTTTACGATCTCTCCAAAAATCGAAAAATTTAATATGTAGTCATAAGAAAAAAGGTTGTGGCAGGTTGCGGAAAACAAAAGACGATTGAGACACGTCAAACACGCCATCGTATTTGCCTTTGTCTGAATAATGTCACATTTTGACAGCTGTCAAATTAACCGGGGACACACTGTTTGGATCTTCTTAGACTGAAATACAGAGACGATAATTTCGCTGAAATCCTTGCAATTCCTAACAATAAAACCGTATGTGCGACAAGCACTCAGCGCAGCTTTTAAACGTCAACTGATTATGATCATGAACTTGGAAGAAGAATATTATAATTATTTTTCTCAACTTATGACGATGAGATCCTCCTGATCCATGATACCACGCACGCTCATGTTCAGTTATTTATCTCATTTAAAGATTATTTAATCAACATTCCCTATTGGACGTTTAATTAAAGTTTCCTTTAATTCCATTTACGCGCGGTGGCCTTAAATGTAGGTTCATCCACACGAAGTCCGGATTATAAAAAATTAATAACCTAGGCATTTTCCCACATCCCTGAATCAGGGCTAATCCCCACTATCATAACATACAGACCAAACTAGCGGGACGCAGGACGCTAGACGTGGTATTACTGGGTAATACTCGGCAGTTGAGGGTTAGGAGATGGTCCCATTGCTTTGCTTGAGCAAATAGCTTCGTAGCGCGTTTGATGATAGAGCTAGCAATTTACACTATATTAATGGGAAAATTGGGGTTGCTTGCTAACACAAATAACTTCAACGCGACAAGTAAATTAGATGCGCTTAATCCCGTTAGATCGTCTCACTTTTGAAGAGATTTATTAACGTGTCTATTGTAAAGTAGGTCAAGAAATGCAATAATCAAAGTAATGCAGTAGCAACATCTTTAATAATAATATTTATTCAAAACTGTTTACAAACAATATTCGAATAATTGCGAACGATCCATAGAAAGGACTACCAGTTCCTTGTGTATGGGTCATGTCACAATTCACATCAAATTTATTGAGGATGAAGCTTAGCCTGAAGCTGCTATTCTTACAGAATTGGTTAGGAAAACGTAATATATCGATCTCAGTTTTTAAAGCGCAAGAATAATAAACAGAGTGTTTGAGAAATAATACTCGTAACTTTGAGAGCTGATTCCTTGCATTATTCTAAGCAAAAAAGTTCATTATATACTAAGTGACATATAAATCCGAACACCCAGTTTAAATGGTTTTGTTTTAATAAATTTTGTATAAGTACTTAATGGAGCATAATAAGTAAATGATAAAAATTTCAAATGATTGCACTGCTTTAAAGCCCTTTGACCTTTAATAATGTGTGGATGCCCCTGATGTGCTACGCATTCTCCAACGCGCCTAGGCTACTTCTGATCAGGTGGTCAATGTCCTCCTGTGGTATCTCATTCCAGGCAACCACCAACTCCTCTCGAAGTGCTTCTAGAGTCTGAGGAGGACGTTGCAAATTGAGCAATCTCCTACCCATCATATCCCACACGTGCTCAATTGGGGATAAGTTGGGAGATCTTGGCGGCCATGGTAACAATGTGACATCATTATGTTGAAAGAAGTCTATTGTGACTCTTGCAACATGTGGTCGGGCATTATCTTATTGGAAAGTTGGATCTGCCAGGGTGTCAAGATAGGGTAAAAGATGGGGTTCTAGAACTTCGTGGATATAACGCTGCGCGTTCATGTTACCTCTGATGAAGATTAAAGGTGACCTAGAACCATAAGCTACAGCACCCCAAACCATAACTCCAACAGTGTGATGAACATGTCTTTCAACAAAAAACTGTGGATTCCTCCTTTCACCACGTCGCCTTTTAACCCTGGCACGACCATCGTGCATGCCTAAACAAAATCTAGACTCGTCACTGAAGACAATACTGTTACATTCCTGATCCCAGAGTGACCGTTGTCTGCACCACTCAAGGCGATTACGTCGGTATTCTCGAGTTAAAGGGAGGACCCAGTGTGGCCGGTATGAAAACAAGCCAAAACTTCTCATTCGTCGGTAAACACTTCGCATGCCAATAGGTCTCCGTGTTCTGCAAACCATTCATTTGCAATGGACCTGGTAGTGGAGAAACGGTCCCTTAAAGCCAATAATCTTAGGCGGCGATCTACACGATCTGTTGTTCTACGGCGGCGTCCAGTGCCCCCTGCTCTTTGCGTACGGCCTTCTCGAAGCCATGCCTGACAAACACCTAACCACAGTGTCTACACTTCTTTGCACTCTAAATGCAATTGCCCGAAAAGAAAGTCCAGCTTCCGAAGTCCCCACTATACGGCCCCTATTAAACTCACTAAGTTGACGAAATCCTACAGGTCTCCGTACTCTAGGCATCGTAACCGATCGTAAAGGATGTCAAGAACCAAAATCCGCCAACGTTGATTCTTTACTGCGGCTGAAATATTCATTTTTAGAGCGTTAGTGAATTAAAAAAAAAGCAGTATAAAAACCGGAATGTCCAACTGATAAGGCTGAAAATTTTTTCACTTGTTATTTACAGTAAGATAAATACATTCACCAACTTTTATTAAAATAAAACCATTTAAACTGGGTGTTCGGATTTATATGTCACTTAGTATATAATACCAACATTACAGAAAGTAAAAGAACCAACCAATAGAAACAAACACTTCAATATATAGAATAGTGTATACCTAATATTGACCATACCAATTTTGAAATAAACAGTGTTATTTTAGTCTTTTTTAATCGATTCTGTATCTTTTCACACGTTCATCACTGAAAACGACACAGTATAAGACTTTCACCAAAAATATCATCTTTGAGCCATCATTTTAGAGACCGTACAACATTAGCGACATAATTCTAGAAGCCTTATGAAATAAATGAGGGTAATTGTTTTCCTATAAAGACTGTTATGAATGTTCCAGTGGCGTCCCTTGGGGTCTTGTGTCTCAGTATGAAAGCTGTCTAGGAAATTCGTAAAGCAACTTGTCAGTCTAGCATTGAAGTTTCCTTTCACTTCCCAAGGATGGAGTATTGAAATAGAATTAAATTCATAGACCAAACTGATCAAGTTTGACAATGACACAAGACACGATTCACGCGTCATCTGTCAAAAACAGTGTTGCCAAAAAGATACTAGCAAAACATCACCCATTAGAAACGTTTTCGATCTCCTTCTGCTATTTGAGCTCACCGAAGCGGTGCTTCAGTGAGCGTTGACGTGATAACTACCAGTACGGCAGGAAAAGGTTGTCTATGGACGCATGTGTCTGTTTGACTGACTTGATCGGTTTTATTTTTCTATTGGACAGAGAGGCTAACTTGTGTGCTTTTTCCAGAAAAATGCAGTCTCGAACCGTGCTATCCCAAGACTCGAACGAGAGCCTGCTGGAGATTCCAATCCAGGAATTGCAACGGAGGCACTCCGAAACGCGTCTGGGCAGCAGTGCGGGTACCGATGGTCTGTCTGTGGGGGGCTTCGGGGGCGGCTTGGCACCCCCTAGGAGCCCCGAGCTACGCAGGCACTCTGATGTGTCGCCTTCATCACTCAAGGAACTCGAAAGGTAAGCTACAAAGTTGCATATCTATTTCATAGGTGATAGTAACCAGTTGCATCTACAAGCTTTGAGCTTAGATCGTAAATGCTATATTGTACTTTTGGTCCCACGAGGGTAAAATCTACAGACAACTGAAAGACACAGCTAGTAATTTGGGTTAAGGAGAAGCCTGATCTGCGGGCGAACATTATTCATCACTCACTAAACACGTGGACAGGGCGGCCGAAAAGCCTAAAAAGTAGGATGAAAATTTTACATAGCCTCGTAACATATGTATGGAAATAGTTCATTATGACTTATGGGGTGTTATCGTGGAGTCACTCAGTCCAGAGGTTCAGGGTCATCTCGAACTCACAGAATTTTTTGTAAGTAAATGTTATTATGCTGACTCTGAGTTTGTTATTCTATAATTTATTGTTTTATACATATTATTGAACCTGTAATAATTAATTTTAACCTTTCGGACGATGACTCAAGTACTTCCAGCGGAAAAAGGAGAGTTGTGCACTTCTTTCTATAAAAATAATCATTTATTTTCTTAGATTCTTTCAAGACCATTGAGGCAAATACGGACCTATAAAAATAATCATTTATTTTTAGATTCTTTCAAGACCATTGAGGCAAATACGGAGGTATAGCTTCATTATGCTCTTATTCCGCTTTTGACACTGCATTTAATATAACCCAATACATATTATACGAATATACATATAGACGTGTACAGAATGCAGCTAGCAATCCTTTAG
Source organism: Acanthoscelides obtectus (assembly GCA_963669975.1). Taxonomy (NCBI): domain Eukaryota; kingdom Metazoa; phylum Arthropoda; class Insecta; order Coleoptera; family Chrysomelidae; genus Acanthoscelides; species Acanthoscelides obtectus. Next base: position 78,424,167 of record CAVLJG010000009.1, read on the forward strand.
TTCGGTGACAGCTGCTAGACAGTAGCCAGAAGCGAATCGCCATCTGAATCGATATAATATTCCCTGGATGGCCACATGAATGGGGATTGGATTCATATAAACTGGCTTATACAGCGGCATATATCTTATATGTTGCACGCGATGTTCAGATTATTCTGGGTATGCTGGATAATATCCCTAGGAATTGTAATAATTGTTGCTGGGATATGGACATACCTACACATAAAGTAGGTATATCGATTCGTTTGTCAATGTTCGAAGCAACCAACTGTTTACATTTGAGTATCATAAAACCAACTTGATTACGTTTTCTGCCAGAGAATGATGATTAGAAACGTAAGTACTTATATTTTTGAGATTCTCAATAGAAATGCGATTTGTCTTGAAGGTTTACGTTGCGGCAGTATTGGAAAAGCAACGCCGTCATATACACTGCCGTTCGACAGTTTCTGGAAACGGACAAAAGAAATGGAAGCAGGGTCATACAGATGAATAATGTTTCAAAATATACTAAGTGACATATAAATCCGAACACCCAGTTTAAATGGTTTTATTTTAATAAAAGTTGGTGAATGTATTTATCTTACTGTGAATAACAAGTGAAAAAATTTCAGCCTTATCAGTTGGACATTCCGGTTTTTATACTGTTTTTTTTTAATTCACTAACGCTCTAAAAATGAATATTTCAGCCGCAGTAAAGAATCAACGTTGGCGGATTTTGGTTCTTGACATCCTTTACGATCGGTTACGATGCCTAGAGTACGGAGACCTGTACGATTTCGTCAACTTAGTGAGTTTGATAGGGGCCGTATAGTGGGACTTCGGGAAGCTGGACTTTCTTTTCGGGCAATTGCAGTTAGAGTGCAAAGAAGTGTAGACACTGTGGTTAGGTGTTGTCAGGCATGGCTTCGAGAAGGCCGTACGCAAAGAGCAAGGGGCACTGGACGCCGCCGTAGAACAACAGACCGTGAAGATCGCCGCCTAAGATTATTGGCCTTAAGGGACCGTTTCTCCACTACCAGGTCCATTGCAAATGAATGGTTTGCAGAACACGGAAGACCTATTGGCATGCGAAGTGTTTACCGACGAATGGAAGTTTTGGCTTGTTTTCATACCGGCCACACTGGGTCCTCCCTTTAACTCGAGAACACCGACGTAATCGCCTTGAGTGGTGCAGACAACGGTCACTCTGGGATCAGGAATGGAACAGTATTGTCTTTAGTGACGAGTCTCGATTTTGTTTAGGCATGCACGATGGTCGTGCCAGGGTTAGAAGGCGACGTGGTGAAAGGAGGAATCCACAGTTTTTTGTTGAAAGACATGTTCATCACACTGTTGGAGTTATGGTTTGGGGTGCTATAGCTTATGGTTCCAGGTCACCTTTAATCTTCATCAGAGGTAACATGAACGCGCAGCGTTATATCCACGAAGTTCTAGAACCCCATCTTTTACCCATCTTGACACCCTGGCAGATCCAACTTTCCAACAAGATAATGCCCGACCACATGTTGCAAGAGTCACAATAGACTTCTTTCAACATAATGATGTCACATTGTTACCATGGCCACCAAGATCTCCCGACTTATCCCCAATTGAGCACGTGTGGGATATGATGGGTAGGAGATTGCTCAATTTGCAACGTCCTCCTCAGACTCTAGAAGCACTTCGAGAGGAGTTGGTGGTTGCCTGGAATGAGATACCACAGGAGGACATTGACCACCTGATCAGAAGCATGCCTAGGCGCGTTGGAGAATGCGTAGCACATCAGGGTGCATCCACACATTATTAAAGGTCAAAGGGCTTTAAAGCAGTGCAATCATTTTGAAATTTTTATCATTTACTTATTATGCTTCATTAAGTACTTATACAAAATTTTATTAAAATAAAACCATTTAAACTGGGTGTTCGGATTTATATGTCACTTAGTATATTCATTATCTAGTAGGTCATATGATCGATCACCAATAAATACTTTTTGATCTCCTGAAATCTTTGTACGAACCTGGTTTAGAAAAAATGCATGGTTTTTGGGATGTCCTGGTATATAATAGACATGTGCCATTTTGGAAATATGCATAAAAGCCATCTACTATCTGTCGGTTCCCAAATCCCAACCAGTAAAGAGTATATTTGCTATTGTGTCAATCTAGAACGGCAAAGCTGTCATTTGGGATCGACCCGTGTTAACTTTGGTTGCCACTGTGAGCAAGGTACAGTTTCGATCAGAATAATGATTATTTATTAAACATATTTTTTGGATACTCATCAGCATGGTCTAGGCTTGGTCTCTCGTTTCTAGGACAACGAACGGAAGCATAGCAACTATACAGTATCAAGCGTGAGATCTATCTAGATAACCGCCATTTACTCTGTTTATCTAATATTATTTATGCTATGAGCGCATAAGGTTTCTTTCAGAAATATGAATCCAATCTCATCCTTGTAATCATATCGGTATTTGTGAAGCTTTCATATATAAACTGATATAGTCCTTGAAAAATGACAGCGAAGTCCCCATTAGATCAGGACGACGACGCCGCTTTGTCAAATAAAGTTATTGCGTATGAGTTTGTGCTTTTATGAAATCATCGATCCTCCTTTCTGCTGTCCAATAAATAAAAGCTCACATGAAAGAAACAAGATTTAAAAGCTTAAAAGCTCTATCTCCAGCCTACAAAGGCCTAGTCCGAGCGTGAGCTCCATTTTCCAATGGAAACAGATGTGCATTCCCGTGTTTTTTTACTTTTTTTCTATGATAAAGACCATTGCTGTTACGAGTATATACATGAGAGACACATACATTAGTCACACATTTCACAGAACTGCTATAGAATAACGTTTTGTATTCTGTAGAAACTGACAGTGGTGTAATGTAGAAAATCAATATAATTTCATTAAAAATCGAAAAGGTCAACTTGCGTAGTAGCTAGTCGCTAGCTCACACCACGCGCACTCGCCGTGACTGAATCGTGATCGTGTGAACCGTCCACGACTCTGGACTAGTTGGCTTTCCACCTGCCACTCAACAAAAGGCACGACAGGGAAATCCCAAATGTGCCACGCTATCGTCTTTTGCTCATTGAGAAAGTGTCTATCGTATAAACAGTGAAGACCTTGGTTGTGATATGATGATTCTGTTTCACATAGCGCGTTTTAAAATAGTCTATAAAATGCTTGATCCAGGTCTCACAAAAAAAAAGGACGGAAATGTAGTCATATCAGTTGACAAATCAGTACAGGATACTACATCTTGCCAGGTATAGCTTATAATTGTGATATATGTAGATTACTAGTTTCCTTCATTGATGGAAGTGAAATAAGTGTTCTTATTTATTTCAGTTGAAATCTGGAAAGCCATCATCTGATCAGTCATCGAATAAACCAATGAAACCTCTTGGCAGTCCGTATGGCTCTACAGCTGATGTCGGTCCCCCACAGGTCAGCGATCCAGACGAGGGTCCCGAGTATCACGACAACGCAGCTATGATGAAGAGGTAATCATTGATTTTCATTTCTAAATATTTAATAAATTATTTACCTATTAGTACACGGCACTCTTCCGTCATATCAAGACTCTCCAGTATGAATTGGTCAGGGAATGCAAATTGATAGGTGTGTTCATTCGATATAACTCCATTCCAGGTGAAAGCAGCCAAAGGAATCTCCCCCGGTGGCTCTCCAGCGACAGGTCCCGATGGCTCCGCCGCTGGCCTGGGACTGCCTGCCCCTATGCCGAGACGCGCCTCCGCCTATGACGTGTTCGCTGGCGCACCGGGCGGCCTCCCAACCGTAGCAGGCCCGCCCATGGGTAGAAGGGCATCGTTCCGCGTTGCGCCACCCACTCTCGGTCGAGCAACAGAGCCCGACCACCGAAAACGATGTGGGGCGGGCTCTCATGCCGATCATCACAGGCGCAGGGTTGGGGGGACCTGTACCGGAGATCGGGAAAGGAGGATGTCGTGCAGGAGGGCATCACATATGTAAGAGTCAATGTTTCCATGTTTCTTCTTTCTCTCTTTCTTTCTCTGTCATTTCTTCATTTCTTCATTTCTTCATTTCTTCATTTTCATTTCTTCATTTCTTCATTGCTTCATTTTTCATTTCTTCATTTCGTCATTTCTTCATTTCTTCATTTCTCGTCATTTCTTTCTTTCTTTTCTTCATTTCTTCATTTCGTCCTTCTTTCTTTTTCTGCATTTCTTCGTTCTTCATTTCTTCTTTCTTCATTTCTCTTCTTTCTTCTTCTGTCATTTCGTTTCATTTCTCTTCTTTCTTCATTTTTCATTTTTCATTTCTTTCATTTTCTTCATTTCTTCATTTCTTCATTTCTTCATTTCTTTCTTCATTTCGTTCTTCATTTCTTCATTCTTTTTCATTCTCATTTCTTCTTCATTCTCTTCATTTCTTCATTTCTTTCTTTCTTCATTTCTTTCTTTCTTTCTTTCTTTTCATTTTTTTTTTCTTTTTTTCTTTTCTTCATTTCTTCATTCTTCTTTCTTCTTTCATTTCTTCTTTTTTTCTCATTCTTCATTTCTTCTTCATTTCTTCTTCTTTCTTCTTCATTTCTTCATTTCTTCATTTCTTTCTTCATTTCTTCATTTCTTCATTTCTTCATTTCTTCATTTCTTCTCATTTCTTCATTTCTTCTTTCTCTTCATTTTTCATTTCTTTCTTCTTCATTTCTTCATTTCTTCATTTCTTCATTTCTTCATTTCTCATTCTTCATTTCTTTCTTCATTTCTTCATTCTTCATTTCTCATTTCTTCATTTCTTCATTTCTTCATTCTTCTTTCTTCATTTCTCTTCATTTCTTCATTTCTTCATTTCTTTCTTATTTCTTCATTTCTTCATTTCTCATTCTTTCTTCATTTCTTCATTTCTTCATTTCTTCATTTCTTCATTCTTCATTTCTTCATTTTCTTCATTTCTTCATTTCTTCATTTCTTCATTTCTTTCTTCATTTCTTCATTTTTCATTTCTTCATTTCTTCATTTCTCATTCTTCATTTCTTCATTTCTTCATCTTCATTCTCTTTCATTTCTTCATTTCTTCATTTCTTCATTTCTTCATTTCTCATTTCTTTCTTCATTTTCTTCATTTCTTCATTTCTTCATTTCTCATTTCTTCATTTCTTCATTTCTCATTTCTTCATTTCTTCATTTCTTCTTCATTTCTTCATTTCTTTTCTTCTTCTTTCTTCATTTCTTCATTTCTTCATTTCTTCATTTCTTCATTTCCATTTTCATTTCTTCATTTCTTCATTTTCTTCATTTCTTCATTTCTTCATTTCTTTCATTTCTTCATTTCTTCATTCTTTCTTCATTTCTTCATTTCTTCATTTCTTATTTCTTCATTTCTTCCTTTCTTTTCTTCATTTCTTCATTTCTTTTCATTTCTTCATTTCTTCATTTCTTCATTTCTTCTTCATTTCTTCATTTCTCTTCATTTCTTCTTTCTTTCATTTCTTCATTTCTTCATTCTTCATTTCTTCATTTCTTTCATTTCTTCTCTTCATTTCTTCATCTCATTTCTCATTTCTTTTCTTCTTCATTTCTTCATTCTTCATTTCTTCATTTCTTCATTTCTTCATTTCTTCATTTCTTCATTTTCATTTTCTTCATTTCTTTCATTTCTTCATTCTATTTCTTCATTTCTTTCTTTCTCATTCTTCATT
>CAVLJG010000009.1:78430340-78460712 GCA_963669975.1 Acanthoscelides obtectus
TTTTCCATAATCTTAGTATGTATTCCAAAAAAATTGTGTGTAATACTATAATTCTTTCCCATTTTTTTATATTGTTCAACCATCTTGTTTACAGCAAATGAAAACATATTTTCAAAACTACAAATTCTACAAAATAAAGCTATGAGGATCATTTTAAACAAAAACAAAAATTTCATATATATTTAGTTCTCGTTTTCATATTCAAATTAAAAAATCATTTATTACCACCACATTTAGATAACTTCACAAAATTAAATAATCATTATGATAACTACGAAACTAGAGGCAGTATATATTTTTATCTGCAAAACTGTAATAGTAGCATAACTAGTAAATCTATATTTCAAAAGGGAGTATTTGAATTTAATAATAATTGAGTAATGATATTAAACAGAGTTCGAATTTAAAGATGTTTAAGGTGAAATTAAAAAATCACTTTATGGATAATCAAAATACATAGTGACGTAATTTTAATTTTAATAGACAAGAATGTAAAATTACAGAAAATGGATTGAAGAAAAATATGTAACCGAATCATTATACAAAATTGACATTGTAGCATTAATGCTAAAATAGTGTTGAATGCTAAAGGCTATGCCACCAAATATTACCTAAACAGTATTTTTTAAATATTTCTTGTGAATTATTGTATTTAATTTTGCAGTAAAAAATATGTTTCCATACTTTGTCGTCTCATTTTTGGCCATAAAACAATATGAAGGTATTTTAATACTGGTCTATAGTAACACAGCAAACACAAATTGTCATTTGTTTCCTCAAAAATGTAAGCAAGCTATATGAGAAAAAATAGTCCTTAATAATAAAGAATAAAAAATTAGCACACTTTTTGTCCGGTACCGCATGTTTAAACCAATTGAGTTCCAGCACAACCATATTTGTTTAATTTTGCAATAGTCAAAATCTTATGAAGTAAACTTAATTCACTCACCACAAGTACTGGTCCAGATAGGCATCAGTAATCTTCTCCAACGGTTCCCACATCATAAACGGGTATCAGATGGCTGTAGAGATCCATGAACTCTATCCCCACTTCTTTGAACGCCCTCTGTGTCAATAGATGTCTCTTGATCCTGGACAAAGCTTCGTGGGGGTTGTCATACGCTTGTTCTATCAAGCCCAATTCTTCTCGCTGACTTTGGTTAAGACGGGATTTCACGCTGCAAACAAAATTAGAACCAGATTCACAACATAACTACGGCTTTTCGGTATCTTCTGTTTTTTCTTAGATTGCAAAACATCAAATTTAGAATAGGATAATAGTTTCGAACCTGTAAGCCTCCTTAAGCCTCTCAAGGGCCAGAATAAGCAGCTTGGTGTCGTGCTTGTAGGAAAGTGGAGGGAATGGTATAGGAGCGAATCTTCTCGACTCCAGCCAATGCACGGTTGTCGTGTAGATAGCCACAGCTTCTTCAGGTGAAATGTACGGACCATCTTTTAGGTAATTGTGCTGCCTTTCTTGTTCTGCTTTCAGATATAACCTGATGAAAAAATAATTACATAAAAATAAGTGAAGAAGCCTAAATATCATTGCACCGTGCAAGATTGAGTCCTCGGCGATCTGGATTCTGGAACTGCTATAATACATGAACGTTTCAAATATACTGAAAAGCACGTCATTATCAGCGTTTCTTCTGAAAAACACAAATAATGAATAAGAATAACATACCTGGTAAGTCTACCAAGATTCTTCTTACACACTGTCTTATCTACTGTTGCACCTCTTCTGATTCTCTCTCTGTTGTAATGTGCAGTGTTTGTCCACCAATCTGCTTTCATCTTCACGTAACGTAGGATCATGTTCTCAATGGGTATTGGTAGACCAGGAACCTGAAAAAAAAATGTACAAGTTAACAAAGAAACCCCATATAGAAATTGTATACTATAATGTGCTATGAATCACATAAGATAATGTGCTTACCTTCCACGGGATATTCGCCTTCCAACACCTCCAAGCCTCAGAAAGATGCTGCAATATAGTCCTGGCCTTATTCTGCTTGATTCCTTCCGGCATCATATCGACAATATCGTGGCATAACAGAGGCACGCAACTCCAGGTCAAAGTGAGACTCGACACGCTGCTTGGTGACCGTTTTGGCGACCCCTTTGGAGTGTCTACCTTCGACTGTCTGGACAGCAAGTTGCCAAGCCAACGTTCTAGCAGCGGAGTAATGCCGCGCATGAAGAAAAGCCACACGCGCCAACCTGGCGCCCAAAAACCGCAACCAGGACCTTTACCTACAGGACCCTAAAAAAAAATATTACTGAAAAAAATGCACATTGAAAAGTGTATTGTCTATTATAACAAAATAGTATGTCCGTCATGGAGAGCAGCAATTTTATTTTAGAAAAATTCAAAATGTCTGTTTTCACACGACAAGTACTCTGCTCCTGATATGCTAGTGGTAACACTTTCCGTCGTCTCTGTGACCCTGATACAGGTTCTGAGTTGCTTAAATCGCTAAGCAACGTTGAATGATGGAGATTTGATATTAGTGCCACAGAAATGTGAGGAGGTATATATGTGTACTCTGCTCCTGCTATCAGACGAACGGCAACACCTTTTGTCGTCACTGCGACCCTAATTCAAGATTGTGACTGAAATCGATAAGCAATCGGGTTCTTTCGCAAAGTTGAATAATGGAGATTTGATATTGGAGTCACAGAAATGCGAGGAGGTATGTAGGTGTACTCAGCTCCTGCTATGATAAGAGCGGCAACATCTTTCGTCGCCACTGTGACCCTGATTCAAGATTGAGTTGCTTAAATCGCTAAAGCGGTCATATACGTGTCGCAAAGTTGAATTATAATAGCAGGTATTAAGATCAAGAAATGCGAGGAGGTATATAGATGTATTCTGCTCCTGCTATGATATAGGTGCGGAGACAATTCTCGTCTTCTCTGCGACCCTGATACAAGATTTTGAGTTTGCTGAAATTGCTAAGCCAATCATGTGCTTTTCGCAAAGTTGAATGATGGGAGATTTGATATTAGTGCCACTGAAATGCAAGGAGGTATGTAAGTGTACTCTACCCCTGCTATGATATGCAAGCGGCAACACCTCTCGGCGTCTCTGCGACCCCGATACGAGACTGAATTGCTTGAATCGCTAAGGTGAATGATGGAGATTTGCTGTTAGGATCACACAAATACGAGGAGGTATATAGGTGTATCCTGCTCCTGGTATGATATAATATTGTGAGCTGCTGAAGTCGCTAAGGCGATCATATAGTTTTCACAAAGTTGAAGAATGGAGATTCGCTATTAGGATCGCAGAAATGCGAGGAGGTGTGTAGGGGTACTTTGCTCCTGCTACGATACGCGCGGCAACATCTTTCGACGTATCTGCGACCCTGATTCAAGATTGAGATACTGATGATCGCTAAAAAGCACGAAACAATGTTGTATGCGGTTGGTTATGGCTACAAAACAAACAAGTTCGGTTCAGTGTGTGTCTATTTATGAATAGCGCGCCATTTTTGGTAGCCTTGAGTCCAGCAAGTATTCCGGACGATTTCAATCGCGCTTTTAATGATGGTGAGCGAAATCTACACGTTCATAGAAGGGTAAATGTTACTCAGTATATGGATTTTCAACAGATTTAGCGAAGTATTTTTAGATGACTGTTGTCAGTGTTAACGTCTTTGAGCACAACATATTGTTTTTTTTTTGTCTGTACCAACACATGTCTAGACCTACACTGTACTGATGGTGACTCACGAGCATGAAACAGCAATGGCTATGGTCGTAGAGACAGAATGAAAACAGATTTAGTTAAACTTTAGTGCCGAACCTGAAAAACAGAAGGAAATCTGAGCAACGAAAACATCTTCAAGATATCTGGAATCCTTGTGGCTATTAAACTGTAAAAAAAATCGCCATATTTATGCACATAGAAAATGGTCGTGTTCAATGTACTTACAGTGTTGAACCTGTAGTAGATCAGATGCTTAAGATCTTTGCACATTCTGATCTGTCTCATCAGCTTGTATTTGTATCTGTACATTCCAGTTAACTGTCCAACATGAGCAAAAATGTACTGCAAACCATCAGCCAATTGAAATGCATCTACGTTGTTCAATCTGTACTGGACATGTGAGTCTATGATCAGTTTGGTGAGACGTAGGATTTCTCTGCACAGATGGAAAGCTACAAAAATAAAACGAATGTCATTTTAAAATTTTTAGTTCATTTCTTTTCGAACAGAACACAGGCCGAAAAATCAGGAATAAAAATTTAAAACTATTATATTAAAAAGCTTCAAGTTTCGATTGACATTCTGGAACTTCCAATTCCAGCTTGTTATAATAGATTGTTAATAGTGAAAGTTCAAGAAGAGCAAATTGTTTGACTGAAAGGCCTCAAGTACAAATCTGAAAAATTCTGTTTGACTCACCATTTCCGAAACGGGACTTCTTTCTCTCCTTTGTAGTCAACGTTTTTACTGGCTTTAGATTAAAATTGTAATCCAAATGCAGATAATTCAAATTCTTTCTGTGGATCAACAAGTTCAACATGTTGTAGCCCTGACGACAAACCTGCAAAGAAACAAAAATTATGTCAGCTTTCAGCTGTCAGCTAAAACATATAATTTTTATTACCTGTAGGCCTGCTTCCACCCAATCCAACGTGGTCGTCTGGAAAAACTTAGTAGACTTAAAAGACCTGAATAAATACCTCTTCTTCTGAGGTTTAGGTGGTCTGTGTTTCAATGCGTTCAGCACATAGTATTTCAACAATTTTTGATAGCTGACGCGCACTTTGACAGGTTGACCCGGCGGGCAATGTTCCATGTACCAAGATTTTACAAGAGGTACATCTATTGCTCTTCTACAGCGACCTAAAAAAATTATAAAGTATAAAATATTTTGAACTTCAGATTGACCTCTCGAAATATCTCAAGATTAAACTGCTCTTCTTTCACTGTGGAAGGATGGTTCCTACACAAACTTTACCTGATCTCATGTTGAAAGGCCTAGGCGCCCATAACAAAGCTATGCCATTAGCAGTGTTATCTGTATACAATGGTGTTTCCTGCAGAAAAGGCTGGACAGTTTCAGGTAAGATATATTCTTCATCATCCTCAGGTAGAGGTTCCAAGCTTTTCACGGCGTGACGATGCGAAATAGGGTTAATCAATGGATCAAAATAGAAAGCTGGTAAGTCGGGATCTTCAGTTTTGATATAGACTACATTAGGCGTGTGATACCTGAAAATATGGATTAAATATATCTTTGTAATCACATAGCTCAGTATTAGGACAGCAGCTCATTTCTTTGGATAAGGGTATGAGAAACTAGTCTTTTTTGCTGTAATCACTGGTGCATGTAGAACTTCAGTTCGGGGCTGCGGTCAAAATAAGATAAAAGTGGTTGAAATGATTTTTTTTACGTTTTTTCCTTCTCCCTTTGACAAGAATATTGAAAGTAGTAATAGCAAAGCAATAAACAGATAGGCTTCAAAATGCACTTGCTGATGACGACTCAGGATACCTAGATTAAGTACCTTTCAGGTCCATGACAACATACAGTAATGGACAAAAGTATATAGACAAATTAATATTGTGCTGTATTTATTTTTTAACTTGCTTTATTAATACACCAACCTGTATACATAATTCGTTATAGCATAATACTCACTTATACAAAAATAAATTCATTAACTCTCTTCAATAAAAAAATTAATTGAAAAAACTGGAACTATGAAGGACAAAAATATATAGACAAAGCAAAACAATTATAGAAAAAGAAGCAAAATTCATTGATTTATAGAAAACCAACCATGTTTGTGTTAATATTTTGTAGCATAACCATTATTATCAATCACTGCCTGGAATCGTCTCGGCATAGATTGTAGAAGTTTCTTGATATAAGATTCGTCAATCTGTCTCCACTTTACTCTAAAGTGGCAAAAAGTTCATCCTTGTTTGAATAATTTTTATCTCGTATTTGCTTATCTAAGTATTCCCATAGATTTTCAATGCGTCGACTGTCTGTTCTTCAATAACCGAAATTATCCATGTCGGAATGGAGGAATACATCCCTCACACAGTGAAAGTTCCTAAACCAGGGTCCAACGGCTGGTTCAACAAATCGTGACACTGCTCGCCAGCAGAAGATCAAGGCCCACAGAACCTACTTACAAAACCCCACTGTAGAGAACAGACAAGCCGACGTCGAGTCCAGAAACAAATATAACGAAGCGGTTCGCAATGCCAAAACCCAGCATAATATAAAAGTTAGGCACAGGGTAATGTCGCAGCGCAATGGCAGTCGGTCTTTCTGGACGCTGGCCAAGCAGATTGAAAAGAACTTCTCACACAGTAGCCTTCCACCACTTACGTGTCAGGATGGAACTATTGTATTCGACTCAAAGGCCAAGGCGGAAGTGCTAGCCAAGATCTTTGCTGCCAACTCCACCATGGACGTCCCCACCAACGCCCAAGTGCCGTCAATTCAAAGGGTTCCCCACACTATGCGGGAGGTAACATTCAGGCATAAGACCGTAAGACGAGTGCTCTTGTCGCTCGACATCAACAAAGCTTCTGGTCCGGACTTGATTCCTGCCATTGTACTGAAGAGATGTGCAGCTGAGCTTGCTCCAATTCTTTCGCGTCTCTTCCAGATATCTTATGAATCCGGCACCTTCCCAGAAAACTGGAAATTTGCTCATGTACAGCCCATCCCAAAGAAGGGATCTAAAACCGACCCTTACAAATACAGGCCTATAGCTCTGCTTTCTGTTATAAGTAAAGTGATGGAGAGGTGCATAAATCGCGAGCTTCTGGACTACCTCGAACGTCACAGCTTGATTAGCGACAGGCAGTACGGTTTCCGGCACCAACGATCCACAGGGGACCTCCTAGCTTACGTCACGCAACTGTGGAGTAAACTCATCCAGTCTCATGGTGAGGCTCATGTCGTTGCTCTTGACATCACGAAAGCGTTCGATCAGCTGTGGCACGCTGCCCTCTTGAGCAAACTTCCATCCTACGGCCTCCCAGAAAAGCTTTGCAGATGGGTGGCTGACTTTATCTCTGGCCGCAAGATATCCGTCGTAATTGACGGATTCTCCTCTTCATCCCACAACGTCAACGCGGGTGTTCCCCGGGGATCGGTCTTGGCTCCAACACTGTTTCTCTTACATATCAACGACCTCCTTTCCTGCACGATCAACCCAATCCACAGCTTCGCTGATGGCAGCACTCTACATGCAGGAATTCAGAGTGACAAGCCGATCTCTGCCGCTGAGCTGGAAAAAAGAAGACTAGCGACGACTTCTTCTCTGACAAGGGACCTGGAGGCTATCACTGCTTGGGGACGCAACAATCTTGTACAGTTCAATGCTTCCAAAACAGTGTACTGTACTTTGACGAACAAAAAGCGTCCTGGCGCTCATACAGTTTCGATGGACGGTCGAGTTCTACCAAAGAGCCATTCATTTCGGCTGGTCGGAGTCCAGATCACCGAGGACCTGATCTGGCACGAACACATCTCTTCAATAGCTGCAGCTGCTGGGAAAAAGCTAGGCTATTTGTTTAGGGCTAAGAAGTACTTTTCTCCGCATGACCTTCTCACTCTATACAAGGCCCAGATAAGGCCTGGCCTCGAGTATTGCTCACACATTTGGGGTTCTGCCGCCCCGACTACATTGTCCATGCTCGGTGCTGTCCAGAGGAGGGCGGTCCGACTGATCGATGACTCTTCTCTAACAGACAGTCTCGGGACTCTTTCGCACCGGCGGGCCGTCGGCGATCTAGCTCTTTTCTATCGCTACACCAACGGGCTTTGCTCCTCAGAGCTCTCTTCCATGATGCCGCCGCGCGATGTGCCTGCCAGACAGACCCGCCTGACTTCGGCGTCCCATCCTAACCGTGTCAAACTTCGTACATCCAGAACTGGCCGATACGACCGCTCCTTTGTCCCGAGGGTGTCTAGATTGTGGAACAAACTACGGGAGGAAGTTTTTCCCAGTTCTACTAACCTTGGGCAGTTCAAAAATCGTATTAACAAAATTTCTTTGGGATCATCATAGCAGCCGCGGTGTTCCGGCATTTAGGCTTCTGCCTGCGCGGCTGTTTCGATATAAAAAAAAAAAAAAAATGGGGTTTATATCGGGAGACTGTGAACGCCATTTAAGAACTGGTATTTTTTCATCCAGAAAGAATTTCCTTTGTGAGATTTGAAGTGTGCTTGCTGGAAGTTTGATCTTAAGGGCATTATTGTCTTCCATAATAGGGTAACATGACATGCTTTAGTATGTCTGTGTATGCAAACGTATCCATAATGCCATCTATTCTATGTAAAGGTCCCATTCCAGACCCAGAAAAGCACCCCCAAACCATAACAGACCCGCGTCTATGTTTGACAGTGGGCAAAGTGTATTTGGGGTTCAATATTTGCCCACTAGGACGTCTAACGTAATGAACACCATCTGATCCAAAAATATTGAACTTGGATTCGTCACTGATGCTCCAATCAAGATGCAACCGTGCAAATTGTAATCGGTCCTTACGGTTTTTCCTCGAGATTACCGGCTTCTTACTCAGGCGACGTGCAAATAACTTCAAATCATTTAATTTTCTACTTATAGTTTTCGTAGAAACACTGACAATTCCTTTTGTCTCGATTTCGGCTTTTAATTGTCTTGGGGTTTAAAACGGATCTTTGGACGAAATTACTTTTATTAATCTAACTGATCTAGCATTTAGTTTTCTAGGCCGACCACTTCTCTTAGAGGCTCCAAGATACCTTTTTGTTTATATTTGTTCAATATTGCCCAAACTGCTTTACGTATCAGCTTCAAATTTTGGCAGTGTCGACTTGACTTTGACCATCTTTGTATAACCCAATGATCTTAGTTTTCACATCGAAAAAAATTTCTGGACCACGCAGCAGGGGCTTAAAATCACTCAACTAATTCCACAATACTTATGAACACAAACTAATCCTCTTCTGACACGAAACTGTACACTAATGTTGAAAAGAATTTGTCTATATATTTTTGTCCCTCATAAAAAAGTGCTTATATTCAGACTTGTATTGTATTGCAGATAATGAAAAAACAAGGAATTTAGTTTTTCTACTAATAACGCATTTGTTTATTGAGCAATGAAGTATGAATTCGTTTTCTAGAGGTATTTAGGTGAATATTCATATTTGTCTACATACTTTTGTCCATTACTGTATATTAGGGCATTAGTGGTGGAGGTTGATAACACTAGTAAGGATTTATAATAGTTATAAATCCTTTATATGTAAAATTATTCATCTTCCTGATCAAAATATTACAAATGGCATAAATCTTGGCCATTCACTGTGGTAGATCTAGAATATAGGTAATCCAGGTATCCACATTTATTTTTAGTTGGACAAAACAAAAAAGTTATAGGGATATTTATGGGTATTTTCAGGCAATTTAGAATAAAAACAAAAAAAATCATACTGCAGTAACTGTAGGAATTGTAATATTGAGATTTTTTTAACTTGAGAAATATTTTTTTTCTTCAGCACTTGCTGGCGATGATGTGGGCTGTAATATGTGTATGTAACATTTCAGCATTTCCATTTTTGATCTTTAGAATGGAAAGAATATCATGTTACGAATTGATCTTCCACACGGCTAGGACATTTATTATTACAGAAACAATAAATATAAAACAAATGTGGATCAAAAGAAACGCCTTTCAGAGCATAAATTCATAACAGATTCTTCAAAATTACTCACCAAGATAGATGAACAAAGTGGGGCATGTTGTTGTACAAATATGGAAATGCAATTCTGTACTCTGTACGAATCGGTTGTCTGATAATGATCTTGTTGATATCGTTGAACTCATTCCAATCCTCATCACTGAAAATAAAAAGCACCGATCAGCAAAGAATTGATGAAACGATTGCAACCACTTACGCTGGGTTCATATCCTTGATGAGAGGCTCAAACTTTGGGCCACCAGGTATAGCCATATTCAGAGCCTTAGCAGTAAAGAAGCTCTTTGTGTCAAACAAATAAAAGTAGTTGTCATCAACCAAGTCAGTTAACAGCTGGTTTGCCAATCTAAAAAGGAGGTTCAATCAATAATTGTAACAGTTTTATATCCCAAATTTATAAAGTATCATGGTGTATGTAAAATGTCAGCCTTACCTATACAGTGTAGCCATCATAGGCAAAGTTAAATTCCACCTTCTATATGTAGGCCCATTGACATACTTTGTGCCTACTAACGGTTTGTGGTCATAGAACCATTTTGCAATTGCTGAATCCTCTTCTGCATCCAGTTCAATCTGGATAGCCTCCAAAGGCTCAACATCAAGCACGTTGTCTGCATAATCCAAAGGAGGTTCTTCATCATCAAATGGTGGAAATCGCATTCTTTTGAAGTGGCGACGATCGCGTTTTTCTCTCCTCATCATGATCCACATTGTTCTAAGAAGAAAAACAAGATACATGAAGGCTGTCAGCAAAGTATGTAAGTGTAATTTTTTAAGTGCTGCAACTAAACAATATCCTCTAATATTATCTTTATGAAATAATTTTTTCTACAATCATATACAGGGTGACAGGTAAATAGGTGTAAAACATTTTAGGAGGTGATAGTACAGCTCCTTTGCTATCAAAATTAGTATATAATACCATACCCTATATTCAAAGGTTAAAAAGTTATGGAAGATTTAATTTTTTTTAAAAAACAACCCAGATTACAGAGTAAAATAGTTGAAATAAAAAAAATGTTGGTGATTAAACATTCTTTTTTTGGTGGTTTCAGGTTATTATTCAAATAAATAATTCTGATAAATTCAAAAACATATGAAAACACCACTGAAAACGTATTTATTTTCATTTAAATGTTAAATGAAAATTTTTATTTTCAACTTTCACATTAAGAAGTCTTTTTTTTCAAAAAAATCATAATAAAGAAAATGTACAAATAACTGCAAAAACTTCCTCGTTTCATTAGGTTTCTAAAATGGTATAATAACATATCAGTAAGTAAACCATTTAACAAAACAATATTACTTTGCTAGAAAAGACGGCTAAGGGCATTTCATTGTACTGAGCAGGTAAACCGCCTTTCATGGTTCAACCCTTTTGGTTATTTTTTGTGCCCTGTACCGTTATTCGGGTTTAAGTATTCGGAATCTGTCGTCGCTCCTCGGAAGCAAGCTCTGCGTGTGTTATGAATTGACACAGCTGACGGATCAAGGAAAGGGAACTAACGCTTAGGTTAGTTAGTAGAATATCAACCTTTAACGCGGTAGGACGTACTTTTACTTTTTTGATCAGTTTTAATAATGGCGAGTTACCATCGCAAAGCCAAGAGCCCATCAAAGAAGATTTTCGGCAAACGTGTGGATGGGAATCATTCATACGTATCTAATTGGACCAGTTTTTTTGCCTGACAACCTGAATGGCGAATCCTATGAAAACTTTTTGAGATCCGAACTCTGGGAGTATCTCGAAGACCTGCCTCTGAATATCAGGATGCAGATGATCTACCAACACGATGGCTGTCCCGCGCATTTCCGTCTGGGTGTTAGACAGTGGCTGGACGAGAAATATCCTTGTCGCTGGATTGGCCGAGGTGGACCGACACCGTGGCCAGAGAGGAGCCCAGATTTAACACCGTGTGACTATTATTTATGAGGGCACATGAAGTAACTGGTGTACGCTGAACCCATAGACACTCTTGCACAGTTGAAAGAAAGAATTATTGCTGCTGCTGACGCTATCAGAGGACAACTAACTGGCCGCATCACGCTTACCAACATGAGAAAAAGACTACGGGCTTGCATAAGAAACGGCGGGCGTCAGTTCGAACAACAATTGCAATGAATTTTACCTTCATTTCATTATTGTATTTTACTTACCAATTGTAGTAACTTTTAGTCAGTTTTTATTATTCTGTAGTACAATTACAACTGTGTAAATAATCTAATCGTGTAACTTAACCGTAGTTTAAAATAATAACTATACCATAGCTTACAGTTACATTATTTTCACAAAAACACTTTCTTATCAATCAGAGAGTTGTGAAAGTAGGAGACAAGCCATTGGTAAATTTACTCCCTATTGTTGTATTACAATACATTATGTTTAGTTTCACAGTTTTTGTGCACTTATCATACCAATTTAGATTCCTTATGAAACAAGGATATTACTTAAATTGTTTGTACGTTTTTTTGTATACTGATTTTTTTGTAAAACACCTAACTTACTGTAAAACATTATTTGTTTTTCTTAGTTAAACATTTTTGAATGAAAATAAATACGTTGCTTGGTATTGTTTTCGAATCTTTTTTAATTTATAATAGTTAATTATTGAAATAATAACCCAAAAACCACAAAAAACAAATGTTTGATCGCCTACTTTTTTCTCTCTCGACTTTTTTACTCTGAAATATGGATTGTTTTTAAAAAAATCTTAAATCTTCAATAACTTTTCAACCTTTGAACATAGTATTATATACTAATTTCGATAGCAAAGGGGCCTGTACTATCACCTCCTAAAATGTTTTACACCTATTTACCTGTCACCCTGTATAATGTTATAATGACTTAGGAATACCAACACTAGTAGGAAAAATAATGATAGCATAACTAATTTTAGGTTGGCTTTATATTAAGTGTGAAATGATAAAAATCACTTACCCCCACTGTGCTATGTAAACTGGTTCTATAACCCAAGGGATTTCATTCACAAAAGTAATAGCTCCTGTAATGTGGTACAACACTTTGACATCTCTGATTTGTTCCCAAGGCATTGGCATGTTCTCCAATAACTTCATCACCGCATGTGGCATATACTTCAATGCTCTAAAATTAAAAGTACATACTTTCAAGTGTTATTAGGTTATCATTCTGCAAGTAGTTTTGAAAAGTTCACCATTTATGTGAAATATTAATAGCTTCCAGCAATCAATCTAACACATTTTTTTTAGCATATTTTAGTAGTAAACAAATAGAAGTTGTATTTTTGAACTTACCCTAAATAAACCCTCTTATCATGTCTATATTTTCTACTGCTCATATCACCATGATCCCTAATGATTTTTCTAATATGCTCTGGTGGCATATCCTCCTTTTGAGCCTCCACAAAGCCTAGCTTCCTTTTGTCAGCATATCTTTTGGACTGTAACTGGTGCCATTTTTGAGCTAAAAATGTTAACCATTCAATCACTGTTATCTTCAAATTTAATATGCTCTACTGGGGCATAAACTTGGGAGCTAGGAGTTTGGAAAATAATTCAGCAAATTTGTGGTCCCTGTAGTATTTCTTGTGGTATTCCGCAAATATATGTTGCTGTTAAATGAAATTATATACAAAATAAAAAAAAATGATTGATATATTTATGCTGATAGCAGATTTTTCAAGAATTATAAAAGCTGAAAGAAAGGAGATAAGTAGATAAAACATTATACATATAAAATAACAATATTCAATTTTATTTTATAGATAAGATACTGCAGGGTAAATGCCGAGGGTGATTAATGTTTTTTAAAACCTAAAAAAGTGTTAGTCCATCAATCTACTAGAATTGTTTTAGAAAAGGTGAAGTTTCAACATAAATAAATGACATATGAACAGATTCTACATTTTTGATTATCTAGGATCCCATAATTCGTCAAGAATATACAAGTATTCAAAAATGTAGAGTGGCTTTGTAATATCTTTCTTGATAGTAATTTGTAAGTAAAATAAGATATTCACAATCACAATACTAATTGCAGGGGAAGTATAAAATTATACTTTTGTTAGCTTGATAGCTACTAACATAGAGAACTGAAGTACAATATTAATCACAAACTGTGCTTACGGCAGTGATACTTCAACCCTAGCAAATTATCTTGTTTAGATTTTACAAATCATAAATTTGAAGAATGTATTATTTACCTTTTTCTTGTAGTTTATCTTCAGTCATAACATCATTCTTCGGATGAGGTGGAGGCATCTGTTGTTGCAAAGCATGTGCATGTGCTTGTGCCGCGGCCACTTGGGCCTGAGCGTGGGCCGCCGCTAGGTGCTGCTGGGCCATCATGGTGGCCCACGGATTGGGGCCCAGCAAGTACGGCGGCAGAGACATGTTTACAAACTGAAAACGTAGCAAGCGTAGAGGTTAGCTTACGTACGTCGGTCGTTTCAGCGACGACTCGTCGGTTTTTGATATAACAGCTACTTACTTTGTTATTTGTCGGGTATAAATGATTATAACAGTGTCATCAGCATATATTATAATAAAAATACATGAACGCTTGGAAAAATCTTTCACAGTTTCACATCACTGTTTCATGTTTCTTGTTTCACACTTTCACAAATTTAGAAAACACGGAAAACTAAAAACACGAGAACCGAATGAACGTCAATGCCGTAACATGAAGGAAGCCATTAGAGGTGCTGAAAAAGTAACTATTCGTTACTCGAGTACTCGTTACTCATAGATACTCGGAGTAGCGAGTAGCAATCAAAGCACGAGATGTTGACTTTCATTACTCTGTTTTCCATATCCGTACCCGTTTCGAGTACAATCGTTGATCGCAACGGTGGTTTCTGCCTTCACAGCACTGCCGCCAATAAAAAGAATTAAGTGTACTTATTTACACCGTGACTCAAATTCGCTCTTATTGTTGTAATCTTGGCAACCTGAAAAGAAATAAGGAGTCGATTGGATTGGAGCAAAGTTCGACAGTATTATGAGCCAGAAAAGCGACAACATTGTAACAACGCCGTTCACGAAAACCATAGTTACGTTCTATTTAGTAAATTTGAATACCAACCTTAATGCGAAATAGATCCTAAATTGCTACATATAGTTTGAATTTTCCAGGCCAAAGGTTTATTTTCGTTTTTTTTGCCTCAATATTTGCATTGTTATTTTATAAAAACAGTTTTTCAAAACTTTCTCTAAATACGGATCCCAATCCGGCAACACCGTAGGCAAGCGCCACTCATATACCTGAAAACACAGACGTCATATGGCAGATGGCGGTGGAAATAATTGGTGGAAATAGCTGCCAAAAATACTGTGTTTGGGGAAAAAATATTTCATCAAAAGCGTGCTTCATCCACACTTTTTTGTTATAAAATAATACATCAGACTAGCCTCTAAAAGTTGCAAGTGAAAAAAGAGTGAAATCTAAAGTTCTACAAGACGCAACAGTATCTTTGTGTATTTTAAATTAAATTATAAAATTGTAATATATAGTTTGAGTGGGTAGTGAAACTTTCAAGTATCTATTTTAAAATTTGTGGTTTCTTTCCCTGTAGCCTATTTTTTATATTATTTTCCAAAAGAATTTCTGCTAGTCACTAATATGCACGGTACTGTAATGTTGGTTGCGGTCTGCCATTAGCTTTTAGCCTTTTAGCCTTTACAACACATACGTTCTGTAATGTTGGTTGCGCTTTGTAATGTTGGTTGCCGGTATCGAAGACACTGGTTTGATTCAGTAATATCACGACGTCTTTTGTTACAGTCTGAAACACTGCAAAAAATGGGTCCGGCGCGAGGCCAACCATTCGTGATACGTTTTTTGTGTCGCTAAAAACGACTAATAAGAAATCTCCATCTCTGGCAGTTTGTTATATTTTGAATTCGATGTCAAATCAGTTCTAGGACTCACTACCAATTTTTCAACCCAAATCGGGTCCGATAGCACTTTAGAATTTTTTCACTATAATACGTATGCAGGGTGATTCACACGTTGTGACCAAAAATGAAACATCATACACAGGACCGCATTTTAAGGGGGGTATTCTATGTAAATTTTTTTCCTCAATGGGTATTCAGCGCCTCAAACCCCAAATTACCTTGTTATACAAAGCTTCGATAGCCATCGATAAGAAAGATGGATTTTTATCACCCAAAAACGGTAAAAACGCATAGTTTTGCAATTTTTCGATAAATAATTAGATCTGCATGTTTAAAAATATTAGGTAGATGTGAAATGACATCAGATTCGGCTTTGGCAACGCAAAATCCGTACGATAGAGGTCATTTGAACCGCACTTAAAGCATTTAAATTTTTAGGGGTACAATGTTTTAAAATTGCAAAAATGGGTCAAGAATGTAAACCCAACTATTCTTATACGTTTTTTTGATCGCTAAAACCGAATCCGGGGTCAATTCAGTCCGAAAAGTCCTCGTTTTCGAGATAATGGCAAGCATTCCAGTTTGTCAAAAATCTGCAAAAACTGTTGCGAGTCTATTATCTAGATGGAAGATAGATTTCTAGGTAAATTGTGTGCGTAGATTCAGAATTTGATGACAATTTAGTGCTAGGATTCACGGGTAGCCCCGAATTAGAAAAAATTTTAATGGAAATTCTGTCATTTTTATATCACTTTTTTACCTTGGTCCGCGATATATACTCGTGAAAAATACTGTAAATGGAAGGCTATATATTTACAGTGTTTTGAATAAAATTCTACAGATATCTACAGTTTTTTTTCAAGCTCCTACTAGTTATTCTCTCGGATGGGGTTTGCAACGCTGGTGGTCGGTGACCTGTCGGTGATTGTGTCTGGGATCCGGCCATGTGAATTTAGACTATACAGCGTAGCAGAATGAGCGGAATTTGCGTGGCGGGTTTCTGGACACAGTCACTAATAGGTGACGACACCTATACGAACAGAGATTTGATAGGATAAAATATTTTTTTCCTATTTCTTTTATGGAAAAAAACAAAGTTTTACTATATAAATATATTTAATATCTATGATCTAAAATTACATGATCATTAATAGGAAAACTATGATTTTCATTTTCTCTAGTATCTGTTAGGGGAATATGGTTTTTTGGTGACTGCATTCGCACTTGGGTGAGGGAAACCCCTTGAAAACCTCAACCGTCACTGCTCAGATTAATTGTATCAGGTGAAGAAAAGCCAGGTCGTTCCACAATTCTGGGTTCATCTGTACAATCGAAAATCTCTAACTCGCCAGCATGCCACAGTTGTTAACCTAAAAAAAAAAGTAGCATTGTACCGGCATATACGAGGGTCATTTTTCAAGTAAGGACCGTTTTGTAATCAAGTCAGAGAAATTTTATTTATGAATGTAAATTGTATCACAAACTAAAATATGAACATTTTATCACTTTTTTAACATAGTCACTCAAACATTCAAACACAAGTTAAGTCGTGGCACCAGTTTTTGTTTAATGCAGCATCTGAAACCTATAGTCTAATCATATCAGCAAATTTCCCCGAAATTATTGTAAAGACTGGTTTTACTGGTGAAGTTGTTCAAGGGGGTATTCAAAACATGGACGCATAAAATGGATACACCCATTTTTGTGGGAAAACTTTTCATTGACAACAAAAAATGACAGGAACGAAAAAAACATTTTAATAAGATTTTTAAGTATTTATGAGACCTACAGAATGAGACCAACGTAAAAAGATCCGACTAATAGCAAAGCCCTCCAAAAGAACGCGAAAAAAAACCCAGCACTGTTGTCGTAACACACTGGTTAATTGTTAAGCAATCTTCGGCTAAAATATTGCAACCTCAAATGGCATGAAGTCTCATGCATGATCAAACATGATAACAATTACAAAAGGAATGTAAAGGAATCAGCATATATAAATTTAACAATAATTGTCTTTCTAGTTCTTCTGTGAGCCAAATTGGTTGAATATACTCGAAGGAAAGACCTAATTGATATTATCCAACCAAACTAATTGATCATGAGTTTTTTATAGCGGCGTAGTGAGAGACTGGCCAAGAGTGTCTGAGATTGAACGGTCTTCACGTTGCGGTGCGCAATTGGTTCTTACTTTAGAAACGCCCCTCGAAGTTCACTGACATGTTTCTGATAAGTTGTTAGAAAAATAAAATTTGGTGAAAGCTTTCGTCTATGGCGTCGCTGCTTTTTCCAATAGGTTTCAGAAGTTATATTTCCTGATAAGCTTGATTTATCGGGTAAGACGTCAGTCAAACATGAACAATAAATAAGTTTAAGATTATGTAAAAAATACCTGCTCTTTATTTCGATTATCAATTCAATTCATCTTCATATAACTTTTGGCTTCATTGAGTTAGTTTCCCAAATATGTCCCTTAATTTCTTCTTAATCTCTTCAAAAGTTGTATGAAAATCGTGAACATTTTTAGAAGCTTTTGCTTGGAACCTGGCAGTATTTTGTAAAACTTCATCAATATATTGACAGTAGACCATACTACTATTATCCACAGATTTATCTACAAAGAGAGTTCAAATGAGTATTCCCATTTAAATAACACCTCTGCTTATTTTAAAACATCAAGTAGGTTGACGTATTTATTTAAGTATAGTTTGAGTAGAAAGTTTTTGTTCTTCTTAGGGCAAATTTAGAAAATACATCTATTGGGAAAATTTCCAAGATCCTTAACAGTTCTATCTATACTTCAGCGGTTCGTGAAGTTCAAAACCAACCTTCTTGATGCCATGCTCTCCAATGCTTACCCTGTATAAATTTTGATGTTGGTTTGATTGCTGTTCTCATGTATTGCAGCATACCATAAATCGGGACTTTAATCATTCTTGACATGTTTCATGTTTCTACTGTTCCTATTCAATCTCTATCTTTATCCGACTCGTGTATGACCAATGAAACATTCATCCAGCTATCCAGGCAGAACATTTTTTGGAACAGTTGCCTATACAGGTCATTATCATCAATATAAGTGTCAATAACGTATGCCATTCCTGAAATTGGAGGTGTCCCACCTCCAAAGCTTGATGAAAATATTTGAGCTATGATTCTGAAAGGAAACCTGAAACTTTTTGAACAGCAGTTAATGTAAAACACGTAAAAATAAGAAGTGTGCAATCACATCTTAGCTAAAAATACCTAGATATGTTCGTAAAATAAGTACCTAATAGAATTAGTAAATACCAAATTTAAGCTAAAATTGAAATTATAATAAATATATCATCAATATTTATCATCGTTCATCAACATTCCTGAAATACGGATTCTTCTCATTCTCACCTAAAAGCTGAAACAAACTAAGAAAAACTTATGGAATACGTAAAAATAAGAATTGTGGTAACCCATTTTGCTTGTAAATATATTTTCTCATAAATAAACGTATTTTATCCTGCCATCGATAATAAAATAGAAATAGTGAATACAAATTCAATTAAAAAAAAACATCTTGTTTCATACCTTTAATGATCTACTACTAGCCTTATCACTAAATATTACCAGAACTACTACTACTACTACTTCTACTACTACTACTACTACCACTACTACCACTACTACCACTACTACTACCTTCTGATCTGGTTACCTAGCATCTGCGGACACACTTATGAAACCTGAATTTTTCACATATCTCATTCCTCAGAAACACTGGACGAATTTACGTCAGCCACGTGTCTTGCAAGACATCTCTCCGAAAATGATGAACCATACGGAAATGTCTTCATTATTTAAATTATCAATTCCGTTGATGTTCTTTCTGCATGTACCAGCCTGCAATCATCTTCAAGAGGGCGAAAAAGTATAATTTTTGGACTCAGAATGTTAATGTCCCAAATATGTACCTGAATGAAAATCGTGAACATTTTAGATGCCTTTGCTTGTAACCTGGCTGTAAATATTTCGTAAGGCTTTATAAATATATTGACAGTAGACCATACTACTATTATCCACAGGTTTATCTACAAAGATAGTTCACATAAGTACTCCCATATAAATAATACCTCTGCTTATTTGAAACATCAAGAAGGTTGATTCTTTATTTCATGGATAATAGCATAAATACGAGTACAGTTTGAGTGAAAATCTTTTAGTCTTCTTAGGGTAAGTTTTGAAGATATATCTCTTAGGAACGATTCCAAGATCTTCAACCTATCCATACTTAAGTGGTTCGTCAAGTTTAAAACCAACCTTCCTGAGGCCATACTCTCCAATACTTACCCTGTAAAAATGTTGATGTTCGCTGATTGCTGTTTTCACGTATTGTAGCATACTATAAATCGGGACTTTAATCATTATTAACATTTTTCTATAGTTCCTATTCAACCTCTATCTTTATCCATCAACATGCATGCAGCTATCCAGGCAGACCATTTTTTTGAAACAGCTTGTTTATCACGTTCGGGAGTGTCTATAACCTGAGCCATTTCTGAAATTGGGAGTGTCCTCCCTCCAAAGCTTGATGAAAATATTTGGGCTATGAATCTGAAAGGAAGCCTGAACGTTTTCAGACAACAATTCTGTAAAATATGTATAAATAAGATATGTCCAATCACATCTTAGCGAAAAGTAGATGTTCGTAAAATTTGTACCTAATAGAAATAGTTAATACCAAATGTAATTTAAGATTATAATATTTATCATCAATATTTAGAATAGTTCATCACCATTCCTGAAATACGGAATGTCCTCACTCTCACCTAAAAGCTCAAAAAAACTAAGAAAACACTTGCGCTGCGATTTTAAAGCATAAATAATCATAGACAACAGACCTATGAAGTACACCATATTGATACTTAGCAGCATCCTTTTGAATTCTGGATCCCTCTTTAACAGCTCGGCCATGCACCCAGGGGAATTCCTTCCTTGACTTTTCCCACTCTGCAAGGGCATCTTAAAGAGTTGTCTGAATCCTTCGACGTGCACCCACAGCGCAGAGTGCACAAACAAATTTCCTAACATTTCCCTAGCTACTTGCTACTCCCGATCACTTGATTGCAACTCTCTGACGCAAACCTTATTCCTAAAGCGTGTGTTTTATATGACTACCGTGTGATAGTATTTTATTATTTTTCCTATCTTTTCTACTGAACCGACGCTTTTTCCTGGTGACCCCTAACTATCTAAATGGGGCACCCTGTCTGTGCGAGGGCAATTTGAAGGGTCGTCCGGCTCATTCGTCAACCATGCTCGCTCTTCGCATTGGGCCAAATTAGTCAGTAGCGACAAGCGAGATAGATCGATGAGGTCGATCGATCTTACAAGTCAAGATCCGGCTCCCCAAAGTCTTCTTCCAACCCCGAAAAAGACAATGGTTCCACAGACCAAAAAAGCCCTCCGCCCTTTCATCGCTTGTTGTGTCCAGCTATCCTAAGGTAGTGTAGAAACCGAAGGAACATTGAAGACGCCCCTTCCAATTCTATCCTGTCGCTCATGGACCTAAATTTTCTCGGAGCTATGTGCAATGCCCCAATAAATTCAAGACATAATCGACAGCCTACCGAGGATAAAAGGGCTAGTCAACCTCTTTCGCAAAATGTCTCAATTCACACTAACAAACCGGTTGAATAATGGACTTCTACCTTATACAACCAGTAGGTTTATCAATCTCGCAGCTCTCACTCGTTTCGGCTGAAAACCCTACACCAATACGAAAACCCTAAGTGCACTTACATTTCAGCAAACTGGTCTTGTCCCTGTGCCCTTGCATTCTCTATGCAAGGTTGTCTGGTGAAGAGTTGTCTGTATCCATCGACGATCGACGTGCCCCCACAACGCAGAGTGCCCAAACAAAATTACCTAAAATTGTTCTAGCTACTCGTACTCCCGACCGCTTAATTAGAGTTCTCTGACTGAAACCTTTTTCTTGAAGCTGATATTTTATATGACATTTCCGAGTCTCTCTACTTTTAAAGTTTGCAACCGTTTTGTTATTTTTCTTATCTTTTCTACTGAACCGACGCTTTTAATGGTGATCCCTAACTACCTAAATGGGGCACCCTGTCTGGCGAGGGCAGTTTGAAGGGTCGTCCGCCTCATTCGTCAACCATGCTCGCTCTTCGCATTGGGCCAAATTAGTCAGTAGCGACAAGCGAGATAGATCGATGAAGTCGATCGATCTTACAAGTCAAGATCCGGCTCCCCAAAGTCTTCTTCCAACCCCGAAAAAGACAATGGTTCCACAGACCAAAAAAGCCCTCCGCCCTTTCATCGCTTGTTGTGTCCAGCTATCCTAAGGTAGTGTAGAAACCGAAGGAACATTGAAGACGCCCCTTCCAATTCTATCCTGTCGCTCATGGACCTAAATTTTCTCGGAGCTATGTGCAATGCCCCAATAAATTCAAGACATAATCGACAGCCTACCGAGGATAAAAGGGCTAGTCAACCTCTTTCGCAAAATGTCTCAATTCACACTAACAAACCGGTTGAATAATGGACTTCTACCTTATACAACCAGTAGGTTTATCAATCTCGCAGCTCTCACTCGTTTCGGCTGAAAACCCTACACCAATACGAAAACCCTAAGTGCACTTACATTTCAGCAAACTGACCCAGTTCTGGAACAAGTAGAAACAGCATGAGTATACACTACGTTAATAAAGGTCTCACTCTCACACTTCGGCAGGAAAGTCGGATGGAACAATTCGGCAACGGCTGTAAAAGCTGTTTCAAAATTTACAGTCGTACTATTTTCGTAAATTTTTTTCATTGTATGTCCTCTAATATTTGGTAAAAATAAATGAATATGAATAAAATAGGTCGCCATAACATATTGATACCTTTTATAAAAGCTGGTTCGCAAGCACATGGAGAATACCCCTTGCACGTCTACACAGTCCGTGGAGGTACCAACGATGAGCCACTGCCAATAACTTATCAAAATATGGCGAAAAATTGCCGTTATACAATCAATAATTGCCCTATTTTACTATATTTGTATCCTTGCACTTAGGGTGCATTTTTGCGAAAAAAAACTGCCAAATACTTCAAACACATATTTTTATTGTTTTACAGTGTAAATTATCAATAAAGGTGGTTCCATAAGGAAAAAAGTACTTTTGGGTTTTTTAACGCCTAATATTTACTATATACTCTTTTTTACCACCCTGTTCGCGCGACAAGAACACACATATAATAATATTGAAGTGTTGCGATCCGTTACGTTTTCAAAATTTTTATTTGCAATGTACCTTCAAAACGAAGGCATTTTTTGAAAACGATTTAAGGACAAAGTAGCTTTTGAATAGACTTAAGAATTAGTTCTTGATTTTTCAGTGAACATATTGCCAAAAGAAAACATTTCCACTCAGTGAATATTGTCAGAATTTTTGAAAATATTGATCTGGAATTTTTGGCTTGCTGCCAGCAATGGACAACGGCACAGCTATTATGTAAAAAACCTTAAAAAAACGTTAAAAAACCCGACGAAATGTCATTTTGGAGACTAGGTAGTTTTTAGTGTGTAAATAGTTGATTCCATTTGTTTGCTATTCGTCGAATCATATCAGACGAAAATTCTCATGGTTTGCGAAATAATTGTAAAGTCTGGTTTTATTGATGCAAGTTGTCAAAGGGATATTTAAAACATGGACGCATAAAATGGGTACACCAAGTTTTGTGGGAAAACTTTTTATTCGATAACAAAGAATGAGGTATCGGGTTTTTGGGATTTGATCGAAAGTGTTGGCAGTAACGAAAAAACTCTTTTATTAAGATTTCTGGGTATTTATGAGACCTATAGAATGAGATCACACGTAAAAATATCCCACTAACGTTAAAAAAGTTATGGCCGAAAACCGAAGCAAAATGCAGGTTTTCGCACTTGTTGCTAATGAGATGATCATTTGACACACTGTCTTGAAATTCTTAAAATCCGTAGGATTTATACGTCTAAAAAACCACAACAAAATTACGTGTACTAAATTTCTGCATTCCTGATGACTTCATGACTTTGTCAAATAAGTAGGACACGTAATACAGTTTCTTTACGTAGAAATGGAATTCCATGGACCTTTTTTCTAAAAAGTATTCTTACGTTTGTTTTCGAAATCTCGTACGATTAAAACGGCTGCGAGTTCAAAATGATAAACAGTAGATTAATATCAACCAACTGTAGCGAACTGACCGTCTGGAAAGTTAGGCAAAATGCTCCGTGTTAGTCCCTAATAGATTAAGCTTCAGCATTGTATCTTCCATGGTTTTCAAGAGTATTCTAATTGTTTATAACAGATTTGATATGCCTGCAATATTTGCTTGACATTTATCAGTGTCCAGTGTAGCGGTATAAAGATCCAGTAAGCCACGATGTGATTGTATAACCGTAGGTACGAATCCACAAAGCTCCTTTTTTCCTTTTATTTTCTGAAATAATAATAATAATTGTCTTTTTTGGCTTAACCAAAAGGCGGAGTTCACACGGCGTGTTCTTCCACTCAACCTTACAAAGGAACAAAAAAAATGTACAATTAAAATAATGAATGAGTTGAATGGTCCAATCAATTAAATAATAAAGTTGGATATACAAGTTATGACATTTCATTTTTGCTGTTTTTTAGAATAAAAGATTTAATTGTCTTCTTAAATGGGAATTCTCTCAGCCCCATAATCTCTTGAGGGATGTTGTTATATACCTTAGCAAGTTGGTAGCTGAAACTCCTTTCATAAATGGTGGTTTATGGGTAGTGATGAGGAGTTTGGATGTAAAATTACTATGGTGAACTTCTGTTCAAAATTTTGTTTTTATAAAGGTAGGTAGGTCTCTTTTGTGTGGTAATTTTATTAAATAAGGTGATCACAGAAATTTTGAATCTGTTTCTTATGTTGATCCATTTAGTCTCTATTTTTTTTTCCGAAATGTGATCATATTTTCTTATGCCATGAATAAAGCTAAGACAAGAATTTTAAACAATCCTAATTAGAGTATAAATTACAGGGCATTGGACTTAAAACACAAGGATATAAAGCTGAATCTGATCCTGAAAATGAAATCCCAAAACATCTTTTGTTCAATTTTAAGCATTATTTTGTAAAATATTGATGAAACCAATATTGTAACCCTTGAAATTTTGAATTTGTGTCACATAATCCGTTAAAAGTAAGATATACAAATGTCTTGAAAGAAAATCTCTGACTTTTCATAAAAAAATCATATTTCATAACATTTATTCAGAATATCCAAGAACTGGCCCTCCGTTTTTATTCAAATCTCAACAATTATCTTAGCACTGCGATATTTTCAACATATTTTTTACAGAAAAAAATTGAAAAACTCAAGCATTTTGCCTCCAGCAACCCCTATTCTTTCATATGTCTAAATTTCTTTATACTTCAAAAAAGCATTTATCATTATTCATGGCTTAGTTTCATTTGAAACATAGGATTTTCAAATAAAGCGCTTACCTAGTTTGCCGTTCTGTTGAGCCTTCAGCTATAGCTGGACCTGAAACAAATACAAAAATATTTTGAAATTGCCTCTCAAACTAAAGCTATCAAATGTGTGTTTGAAACACGTGAAATACATCATTCAGATTATTTTAAGCATCCTGCATTTCTTGCTAATTGTTATTTTTCAATTTGCTCAAGACAAGTTTAGTCTATACAACTGAAAAAAAACCCACCTAGTTCTGCTGAGTTTTCCATCTCATCTGGACTCTGGACCTGAAACAAGTAGAAACATGTTTTTTCATCTGATAGTTTTTTCCGAAATGTAGAACTCACATCAACATTTTTGAAAATATAGGAAAAAGTCAAGTATGCTAAAAAAAAATATCACATGTGGTTTCAATGCCAAAACTTTATTAAAGTTTGCTGATTACTGTTAAAAAAAAATCAGCAAAATGACAAAACTAAATATTTATTGTTATGGGCCAAAAGTAGTATAACATTTGTAGGTTCCTTTTACTAAAAACTGAATAATTCAAAATTTTGTCATTGAAGTAATACCTTGCGAAATGCTACAATAAAAAATATTTTCAAAATGATCATTACATTGGCTAATTTTTAAGATTATTTGCCGATTCAGCCTGGTAGATTTTTTTTCACAGTAATTAGTCAAACTTCAGTAAAGGTTTTCACATTTAAACAAAACGTAATATTTTTTCTTAGCATGCTAGCTTTTTATCAACTCAACCAACTATTAATGGAAGTCCAGGAGAAAAAAATCATAAGTTAGAAAATCTTTATAGCCATAACAGGCAAAAAAGGATCACAATTCTTTGAAAAAACCCAAAAGTGGCAATATCTCGAAAGCTTTTACTAAGGTAATGTTGATTTTATCTGATTGATCACTCTAGCGTATTATTTCTGGGACATCCTATATCACACAAGTACAACAAACTCCCTAAGCAATTGAAAACGCACTTACCACCATACGTTGCCTTATGATATAAAGAAACTTCACGAACGGCACAAAAGACGCGTGGCGCGGCGCGACTTGGTAGCACTGACCGGCCGCCGACCCGCTGGACGCTACCCCGACAACTGAAGCCGCGCACCGCGCAGTACCTTGCCGCAGGATCACCCCTCCTGCCCCCTCTCATCTCCTACTCACCCTACCGCTTGGCTAGAGTCGTACTGTTTACGTTGTTTTTTATACACGCACGTAGATTTTTACTACACAACCGAATCTGTATTCTTGAATAGCATATACAGGGCGTTCGGAGCAAAGGTTTCTTTTAATAATGAAATAATAAAATCTACTAAAATATGTATGTTTAAATGGTCATAGGATGGGCATACATTCTAGGACTATCAGTAGAGGAAAGATATGAATCTGTCATTGCAAAGACTTTGTGAGTCCCACATTTTGAATTTTTCCAGTTTAAAGCACTTTTCGGGCTCAATATAGTATTCGAGATCTGAAAGATTGAAATTTCGTTTATTAATAATAATGGAAAACGATCGGAAAACTGTTATAGACTTACGTTGTTTTGTTAGGAAATAGGGTTAGTGGCATGTAAAGAAAACATATTTTGCATTGGTTGTTATTGAGAATTACACTTGAATAGTGACTTATTAAAATGCCAAATGTTTTAATTGTGCATGTTCCAATATTTTTAAGATACATAGGGGAAGTCCAGAAAACCTAGGCAAATCTAATTTCCTATTTTACTAGAAACCAAATTTATCAGCGTAGTTTTGAAACTAAACAGCAGTTACGAGAATGTGTAATGGAAGCATTTAGTATGGTTGCAGAAATGTTACGTGATGTTTTGAATCCTGAAAATCTTATTGATGTTTAGAAAATAATGGCCACCTATTTCTAATTAGTATTTTCATCATCATTAAATCATGGAGACTATCATGGGGAAATGAATAAAGACAACCTTTTGCAGTTGTTTGAAAAGCAATTATTAACGAATTTAAAAGGCACTCGGTTATAGTTATGGACAATGCACCATACCATAGTACTATTGAGAATAGGGCACCAACTACAGCATCCAAAAGGAAGGATACTAAAAAAAGTTGAGCATTAATGAAACTGATTTTAGTCCTGACATGTTCCAAGCACAACTACTTCAGAAGGTACAGGAATGAAAACGGCCTATAAGATATGTTGTTGATGCATTAGCCGAACAGTATAATTGCATTTTTAACCCTATTGAAAATGTTTGGGGCATAACAAAGTACTACTACAACAAACATGTGGGTCGAAATGGCAGAACTGTACAGGCTGTATCAATTTATGGCGAGAAGCTTTAGAAACTGATACAGCCGAAATTTGGTCAAAATGTATATCGCATACTGAAAGTGAAATTCAGAGATGACGAGAAAGAAAAAAATATCTAGACCAAGACTGACATTTTACCAATTATTATAAATGTGAATGAGGAAGATGGTGATACCAATTCATAGTTCTAGTGACCAGAACTTTTTTCAAATAAAATATGTCTTGCCACTATTATTTATACGTAAGTCTTTATTCTGAGAATCTTGTGTAATAAATACTTTGAACAAATTTCATTTTTCTTACAGCTGTTTTAGAACTTAAATTATAAAATTGTAATAAAGTTGAAATATGGTTTGAGGGGGTGGTAAAACTTTCAAGTATTTAGTTTGAAATTTTTTGTTATTTTTTTCCCTGTAGCTTATTTTTATATCATTTTCAAAAAATAATGTACTGTAATGTTGGTTGCGGTCTGCCACTGTCACTAGCTCGAGCATTTACAAAACATACTATTTGTAATGCTGGTTGCCTTCTGTGATGTTGGGTGCGCTCAGTAATGTTGGTTGCGGTCCTCCACTGTGACTAGCTCTAGCGTTTACAAACATACGCTCTGTAATGTTGGTTGCGGTACCCCACTGTCACTAGCTCTGGCATTAACAAAACATATTCTCTGTAATGCTGGTTGCCTTATGTAACGTAGGGTGCGCTCTGTAATGTTGATTGCGGTCCGCCACTGTGACTAACTCTAGCGTTTACAAAACATACGCTCTGTAATGTTGGTTGCGGTCCGCCACTGTCACTAGCTCTGGCATTTACAAAACATACTCTCGGTAATGCTGGTTGCCTTATGTGATGTTGGGTGCGCTCTGTAATGTTGGTTGCGGTCCGCCACTGTGACTAGCTCTAGCATTTACTAAACACACTGTCTGTAATGCTGGTTGCGCTCTGTGATGCTGGTTGCGGTCCGCCACTGTGACTAGCTCTAGCGTTTACAAAACACACGCTATGTAATGTTGGTTGCGGTCCGCCACTGCCACTAGCCCTGGCATTTACAAAACATACCATCGGTAATGCTGGTTGCCTTATGTGATGTTGGGTGCGCTCTGTAATGTTGGTTGCGGACCGCCACTGTGACTAGCTCTAGCATTTACTAAACATACTGTCTGTAATGCTGGTTGCGCTTTGTAATGTTGGTTGCAGGCATCGAAGACACTAGTTTGATTCAGTAATATCACGACGTCTTTTGTTACAGTCTGAAACACTGCAAAAAATGGGTCCGGCGTGAGGCCAACCATTCTTGATACGTTTTTTGTGTCGCTAAAACGACTAATAAGAAATCTTCATCTCTGGCAGTTTGTTTTCTAGGTAAATCGGTTGCTTATATTTTGAATTCGATGTAAAATCATTTCTAGGACTCACTACCAATTTTTCAACCCAAATAGGGTCCGATAGCACTTTAGAATTTTTTCGCTATAATACGTATACAGGGTGATTCACATGTCGTGACCAAAACGAAACATCATACACAGGACCGCATTTTAAGGGGGGTATTCTATGTATTTTTTTTTTCCTCAATGGGTATTCAGCGCCTCAAACCCCAAATTACCTTGTTATACAAAGCTTCGATAGCCATCGATAAGAAAGATGGATTTTTATCACCCAAAAATGGCAAAAACGCATAGTTTGCAATTTTTCGCTAAATAATTAGATCTGCATGTTTAACAATATTAGGTAGATGTGAAATGACATCAGATTCGGCTTTGGCAACGAAAAATCCGTACGATAGAGGTCATTTGAACCGCACTGAAGCATTTTAATTTTTAGGGTACAATGTTTTAAAATTGCAAAAATGGGTCAAGAATGTAAACCCAATTATTTTTTGATCGCTAAAACCGAATCCGGGGTCAATTCAGTCCGAAAAGTCCTCGTTTTCGAGTTAATGCAAGCTTTCCAGTTGTCAAAAATCTCCAAAAACTGTTGGGAGTCTATTATCTAGATGGAAGATCGTTTTCTAGGTAAATTGTGTGCATAGATTCAGAATTTGATGACAATTTAGTGCTAGGATTCACGGGTAGCCCCGAATTAGAAAAAATTTTAATGGAAATTCTGTCATTTTTATATCACTTTTTTACCTTGGTCGCGATATATACTCGTGAAAAATACTGTAAATGGAAGGCTATATATTTACAGTGTTTTGAATAATATTCTACAGATATCTTCAGTTTTTTTTTCAAGCTCCTACTAGTTATTCTCTCGGATGGGGTTTGCAACGCTGTGGTGGTCGGTGATCTGTCGGTGATTGTGTTTGAGATCCGGCCATGTGAATTTAGTCTATACAGCGTAGCAGAATGAGCAGAATTTGTGTGGCGGGTTTCTGGACACAGTCACTAACAGGTGACGACACCTATACAAACAGAGATTTGATAGGATAAAATATTTTTTGCCTATTTCTTTTATGGAAAAAAACAAAGTTTTACTATATAAATATATTTAATATCTATGTGATCTAAAATTACATGATCATTAATAGGAAACTATGATTTTCATTTTCTTAGGGGAATATGGTTTTTTGGTGACTGCATTCGCACTTGGGTGAGGGAAACCCCTTGAAAACCTCAACCGTCACTGCTCAGATTAATTGTATCAGGTGAAGAAAAACCAGGTCGTTCCAAAATTCTGGGTTCATCTGTACAATCGAAAATCTCTAACTCGCCAGCATGCCACAGTTATTAACCTAAAAAAAAGTAGCATTGTACCGGCATATACGAGGGTCATTTTTCAAGTAAGGACCGTTTTGTAATCAAGTCAGAGAAATTTTATTTATGAATGTAAATTGTATCACAAATTAAATATGAACATTTTATCATTTTTTTAACATAGTCACTCAAACATTCAAACACAAGTTAAGTCGTGGCAACAGTTTTTGTTAATGCAGCATCTGAAACTTATAGTCTAATCATATCAGCAAATTTCCCCGAAATTATTGCCCGGTTTTACTGGTGC
>CAVLJG010000009.1:78461212-78507239 GCA_963669975.1 Acanthoscelides obtectus
CGATGATTTATGTCGGGCGTCGGGGAGTCCCCGATTTATGATGTAGAGTGTAGGGGA
This sequence comes from Acanthoscelides obtectus, assembly GCA_963669975.1. Classification (NCBI taxonomy): domain Eukaryota; kingdom Metazoa; phylum Arthropoda; class Insecta; order Coleoptera; family Chrysomelidae; genus Acanthoscelides; species Acanthoscelides obtectus. The sequence continues at coordinate 78,461,270 of CAVLJG010000009.1, forward strand.
TTCACCTCTGCGATAAAATACGACAAACTCGGTCAGTCGTATGATCGTTTAGGATACGTTTATACGTACGTATGTATTTCATTTTTGAACTTAAGTGAATACATTGCACGCGTTAATATATTTTACCACTATGGCATCCACATCCTATAAAAGAAAGTGTTTAAAGTTAAGTGAGAAAGTGAAAATTATAGACGAAGTTGCACTAGGTGCGGGGTGACACAGTTAGCAAAAAAATATGGAGTATCGAAAGCAACAATCTGTAAAATTACGCGTATGAAACTCAAATTTACAAAAGAACGTGAAATACATTTGGAGGTCCGGGAAAAAGGAAAAACTTAAAAAATGCGAAGGCACCTAAAATGGAAAATTCCCTGTATAAGTGGTTTTTAAAACAACGGGAAAATCATGTCCCAGTTAGTGGCGAAGTACTTAAACAGAGAGCGAGACTGTTAAATGAAAAACTGAAAGAAACTGAAAATTTCGTAGCTAGTGATGGCCTGCTACAACGATTCAAAACAAGATATGGAATTCGACTGCTGTCTATATCTGGTGAAAAATTATCAGCACAACCACAATTAGTGCAACCATTCAAAGAAAAATTGAGAAAAACAATTACCGAGCTAGATTTAAGAATGGAACAAATTTACAACGCAGATGAAAGTGGCCTTTATGGAAAATGTCATCATTTGAAAAATTTGCCCCGGGAAGAAAGCCGGAGAAACAACGAATAACGTTTCTAGCCTGCACTGATCCTAATGGTTCACACCAAAATAAAGCCACTGGTAATTGGGAAAGCCAAAAATCCGCGCTCATTTAAAAAGTTAATATCCCTGTTGATTATGACTGTTCAAAAACCGCTTGGATGACTAGCAGTATATTCCTGAAATGGTTCCACAGGTGCTTGGTCCCTCAGGTATGACAATCAATTATCACAAATGCTCTATTCATAATTTGAAGATGTGTTTTCAATTTGTAGGTAAAAAGGTTTCCTAAAACAACAGAAGCTTCCAATAAAAGCGTTGTTACTAATGGATAATGCACCAAGTCATCCTCCCGAGCAACAACTGAGGAGCAGGGATGGGTCAATTTTCGTCATGTACATGCCGCCCCAACGTAACACCGTTAATTCAACCGATGGACCAGAATATAATAAGACTCACCAAACTATACTATAGGAAGTTTCAACTTCGTCTGTCTTATCAAAGAATCCTGAAAACTTATCTGAGGCTTTAAAGAAAGTAACATTACGAGAAGCTGTTTTAGATTTACATATGGCCTGGCATGAACTTAACCAGCAAACTATCAAAAATGTTGGAACAATCTCTTTTGTACCAATATGAATGATGATGAAGAAGACGATGCCCCCTTAAGCGTAATTAGAGAACGTTTGCGATCCAATAATGATAATGTTATTAGTGTGTCATTGGATGTTGTTGATTTATTGAAAACAGTGAATCCCAACATTGTTTGTACTCCTGCTGATATTAATTTATGGAACGAAGATAAGCGGACGAATGATGCTGATAAGGAGGAGGATATGGACAGTGAGGATGATGAGAACGATCCCATTGAAGTCAGAAATGTAGTGACTGACGCGCAAGCTATACAAGTTTTTAACCAAGCTTTAGATTAGGCTGAAAGAAAAGAAGTTTCATACACGGATATTTTAGTTCTTCGTAAATTACGTGCGCAGGCATTGGAAGACAATGCTAAGCGCAAATTTACGCAGACAAAAATTGTTATTATTTTTCTTCTAATTAAAAAAATACTTATCGCTGTTAGAATATGTGTTTTTTTGTTATAAATAGTATGTATTAAACGTTTCTTTTAATAAATCAAATATTATATAAATCACGTTCGCTAATGTAAACATTTCGATAATGTGAACCACACTTGGATTAAATTAGTTTACATTATCGAGCGTCTGCTGTACATGAAAGTTGTCGTGTTTCCTCTGTAGGAAAGCATCATGCTGGAAAGAGAAAGTGCTTTTCTTTATAATGCAATCGCTTTTTCACGACTTTATTCAATATTTCAATTACTGATATTATAATACGAGTATATTAAGACCTTTGACAGCTTCCATCAAATTGCATTTCGATAAGGTCTTTACACATTGATTAAAGTAACCGTTAAATATTATCGTTGGTGAAATCCGCCAGAAATTGCTCTGTTTCTGCGTGTCCGTAACGCAATACTTTCTTCTTCTTTCTTTCAACTGATGACGGCGTCGCATAGGAGGTACAGAGCCAACCTACTTCACGCATTTTAGTTCTAGTAGTAAACCCCCTTGCAAGTCCCATCTACTACAGTTGTCCTGAGCGTACCGTCAATTTTTCTAATCAAAGAACGGAATCGTTGATCGTTGAATAAATCACGTCGTCTCCAGCCCGCGCTTTATTCAGAAATTATGCACAACACCTTCCTGAGTCTCACGGATCGATGCAAAGGGCAAAAAGTGGAGCTCGAGGTGTCTCTCAAAGAAACTTCAGACCTTACCACATAGTTTGCCTACGCTCCGCACTAATTCTTGTAATGGAAGTTTCTCAACACAATTAAACTGTCAACTAAGCTGAGTGTGAAGTGCTAAGGGGACCAGTCGAGTTTATAAAGGTCCAATTAGGAAGCGAGCGCCACGAAAGTGCTCTTTGTGCAAAAAGCTAATGAACCGTTCTATGACACTGTTCGGAGGTGTTCGTACATATTTTATATTTTATAGTAGAGGGAGCTTGGAGGAAACTTTTTTCGATCATAAATTGTAACTCTCATAAACCTTACATAACCCTGATTTGAAAATTAGGTGCTAAAACTTGGCAATAACTGACGTTTGATTTCCGGTGTTCCGCAAGGAAGTGTATATCAGCTACAAGACATCTATAAAACAAAACTCGGAGGATGGCCTTCCCAGGCTGAAATTAAAATCCCATAAGAAAATGGACCCAAACCAAAACCACTAACGTGAGGTACCAAATAAAAGGGGTACTACTCCATAAACTTATGGTTTCGTAGTTTGGGGAAATACAAGTTTAGCAACGTTATCCAAGTTACAGGTAGCTCAGAAATGGATCATAAAAATTATGCTTTTCAAACAGAAACGATATTCATCTGAACTTGTTTGTAGAGACAGTAAAATACTGAACCTAGAGCAGCTCTATTTAAAATCACTTATAAGATTTATGATGAAATATGATTTCTACAAAGAATACTTACAGCATGGCCAAAATACAAGAAGTGCTGCTCATGCAAAAGTAAAATTGCAAAACCCTAGACACACAGCTTGCCAGAGTCACGTTTACTGTATAGGTCCAAAAGTTTATAATGATGTGCCTAATAGTATTAAGAGATTGAGATATTCTACTGTTAAAAAGGAATTAACAAGATGGATTATTGATAGTCAATACGCCATTAATTATGTAATATAAAAACCTGTAGCATTAAAGGTATTAAGTTCCTAAAATTTAAGATAAAACATAATAGCTTTGAATTTGTTTGATCTATTTTTATATTTCTTTTTCTCTTTCTAAACTAGAATTAAGAACCTCAATGAAAAAGTTACACTTAACAATGTGAATGGGGTGCACACACAGTATTTTGAATACAATTGTGCATCCAAAACTAATAGCAATAGTGGTAATTTTAAGAATAGATAGCTGGATTTAAATATTATACAATAATTGTAAAGTCTATATATAATAATAATAATAATAATAATAATATTTATTTACTCAATGTACAAAGATAACAAACAATATGAGTAAATAAATATAAAATCAAAACAGGCCCAATAGAAGGCATCGCCTGTACATGGACCAATAATTTAAGTTGAAACTGTAGAATGCAAATGACAAAAAAGGACAAAAATTAGCTACAGTAGATTATGTATTTAGTTGATGTTCGTATTTATGAGTTTATGAATTTCAGTCCTAGATATAGAATGTAGCCACTTTTTTAAATTTCTTTTGAAACAATTTCCGAAATGTAAATCTTTTAAGTCTTTAGGTATAATTTCATAAAATTTAGGCGCTAAATAGAGATATGATCGCTGCATTATAGATTTATGCGGTTGAGGAACTACTGTGCCACGAATTTTGTACCTGGTATAATGATTATGTTTAATTTTTTGGTCGGTGTTTACAAATTTATGGTAGTGAGTGATACTGTGTAAGAAATAAAGCTGTCTTATATCATACATTCGAACATCTGCATATAATTTTTCAGTGGGATAAAGTTTCGGTTTTTTAAATATCATTTTTAGAATACTTTTTTGAAAAACATCTAATTATAGATATGTGAGGAACATGCAGCTCCCCATGCTAATATACCATATGTGAGATGAGGCTCAATCAGTGCATGGTATAATGTTCGAAGATATTTTTCTGTCAATATATTCCCAAGGTATTTAATTTTGTAGGATACAAATCTAACTTTCTTTAAAATATAATTGACATGGATGTCCCATCGTAAGTGAGGATCCAAGACCACTCCAAGGTATTTTATGTTGGGCACTCTACTAATTTGCATTTTTTGATCATTAATATTGAAGGAGAAATTTGTGTAGATGTCTAGCATAAGATCCAAATGGTAAAAAATGTGTTTTAGAGTAGTTAATGCTTAATTTTCTACTGTTAAACCACCGAATAATTTTGGTAAAATCATTTTCAATTACATTTTTCAGATCAGACCAGTCAGTGCCTTCATACAATATTGCAGTATCATCTGCAAAACTAGTTATTTTGCCAACACAATTAATTTGGAAATATATTATATATATAATATATATATTCTCTCCAATGCTTCTAATAATAATTTGTGATTGACTGTGTCGAAAGCTTTCTTTAAATCAACAAAAATGCAGATTGAAGGGGTTCTGTTATCAATATTTTGATATATTTAATTTACAATTTTAGTTATTGCGTCCGATGTAGCCTTCCCTTCTGTAAATCCATATTGATTTTCACTTAAAATTCTGAATTTTGTGAGGTATCGAATCATTCTAGTAGATAAAACTTTTTCAAAAACCTTTGCTACACTGGATATTATTGATATTGGTCTATAGTTGTTAACATCTGTTTTTGTTCCTGATTTATGTATCGGTATTATATTACCTTTTTTTAAAATTGAGGGATATATGCCAGATTCAAAGCATTTGTTGATTAGGTAAGTGAGTGGTTCTGTTATGTCCTCGGCTATAATTTTCAAATGCTCGCTTTTAATACCATCGAACCCAGGACTTTTCCGACTTTTTAAGGACATAACAGTGGTGTATACTTCACATTGCTCGACTTTATCCAAAATAAATGAGTTCAAAGTTCTTTTTGGAGGCTGAGTATTTTGTACATTTGCTTGTATATTACTTGCTAAATTTTCGCCTATGTCAGTAAAGAATTGTACAAATTCATCGCATATCTGTTGAGTATTTTTTAATACTGTTCCCGATGTTGTATTTAACTCAGTGACACACTCTTTAAATTTTGTTTTCCCAGTAATCTCATCAATAGTTGTCCAAAGCCGCTTAGGATCATTTAAGTTATTATTCAATTTATTTAGGTAATGTTTTCGTTTGGTTTGCCTTGCAAGCTCTATAAATTTATTTTTATATTGGTTGTAACAGTCGGTATTCTCTGTAGTTGGCGTTAGTTTCATTATATTTAATATGATGTAAAAAACTGTATACATATTGAATCTGCTGCTAATAAATAAATAAAAAAAAAACTGGTGGTTGGGGTCTAATAACCCAGAATCTGGAAGTAAAACAAACCACCCACGCACCAAAACCCTCAACAGGAAAGTAAAAATGACACAAAACGCCTCCTCTTCTGAGATAGTAGTTAATAAAATAATACATATGACGTTAGTGTCCAAAAGATTTTAGCTCAATACTGAATCGTTGCGAAAGAAAGATATAATTCGTTTGAAATTATACGATCAATGAACGACGAAATTTGCTAAAAGAAAATCATTGAAAAGGTTTTGGCCTGGAAATGGGCACTCTACCGTGAGCACAGACATTGTTCTGGGTGATCCAGCTGTCGAAATTGTAGGGGAGACTAAGGATTTAGGAATTTCAATGGACACAACTTTTGAGAACCATACCATGAATAAACTTCGAGTATGCTATTGTAAATATAAGTCATTTGGGAGATACAAACATGTTTCAACTAGGGATATAAAATTAAGCCTTACCATTGCACTAATCCTCACTCATCTAGACTGTGGCGCTACAGTATATTATAATCTTCTTACGGAAGAAATGAAGTACAAAATTCAAGTATTGCAGAACTGCTGCACGAGATTCAGTTCCAAAGATATACGTAAACGAGAACATATTACTACAGTATATTCAGATAAGAGATAGACCGGATGTAAACAAAAGGTTCGGGTGATTTTCACGCTAACGCCGCCGTCTCGACGTAAAACAGGAGCCCTCATTGGTCAATTCGCAATTAAACGCCTATGCCGAGCGGCAGAGCAGTCGTATCAAGGCAGAGTCACATTCAGGTTCAGACGTGTTACGTATGTCGTGTGCATCATTGCAATTTGACATTTCTTTGGACGTTTTCGTTTGTTGTCTTATTAAGTTTTTGAGTTTGTCGTTGTTATTGTTATACCTTGTTATTGATTGTTATTGTTATCAACTGCTTGCGCAAAATGCCCAGTAGTACAGATACTGCCGATGAAGTTGTAAACTCCTGTAGTCCACCTAGGAAACGCTCTAAAAAAAGACACCTGAGTGCAGAAATGAAAGAGGTCATTTTGAATATATATAAGATCAAGCGCGAGGAGAACGAGGCATCAACCATCAAAGAAATTGTGGTGAAGGCTTCTCACAAAGTTGGGGTGTGTCGCGCATCAGTGTTTAATGTGTTAAGACAATACAAAAAAAATCACACCTTTTCTGAGCCAATGACCAGTAAACATCGCAAAAGTATTGTTAAATCATTGGATGAAGCTGATAAGCATGCGATTAGGAGGAAAGTGCATGAATTCTTCTTTAGGAATGAAATACCTACTATAGATAAAGTACTGCAGGAGGTAAATGGAGATACAACGTTGCCAAATTTCAAACGATCAACTTTCCATGCGTTACTGAAGCATTTAAATTTCAAATGGAAAAAACGGGGTCGTAATAGTTTACTACTGGATAGAGAAGAAATTGTGCTATGGAGGAGGGATTATTTAACAAGAATTGGGAAATATAGAAATCAAAACAGGAAGATTTATTACCTTGATGAAACGTGGGTAAACGCAGGACACACTACAAGTAAAGTATGGGTTGATGATTCTGTAACTTCATCCAGGAGGGCCTTTCTAGATGGACTGTCCACCGGATTAAAAAATCCAGCAGGTAAATACGAGTAATAGACAACAATCGGATGTTTTTCAAACCTTGGGAACAAGGTTCTAAACATTAATTCCAGTGGGCACATAAAACATATTACAAGTAACAAAACTATTATAACTTTCGATAAATGCGTGGATGTTTTATTGTCATTTTCATTTGTTAGAACTTTTTTAATCCATGTTTTTATGTGTTTTCGATATTTCAATAATTTTTTAATATAATCTTAAAATATGTCGAATATTATAAACTTAAAAAAAGTTACTAAGTTTTATATTGTGTACCGTTCCTAATATTTCTAATCATTTTAATTCATACTTTAAGCATTATAAAGTTATAATTTGTTAATATTAATATTTGCGCGTATTTCAGGTTCCTGATCATTCATTTTTTAAAGGTTTATAACTTTAAATTAAATTGTGAAGCGCTGAGTAATCATACGACGTTCAATATTCTTTCTTTCAATATGACTAAATAATCCCAATTATAGCAATCTGATACTCATGTCTGAATGTTTTTTCGCTGAATGTGATGAAAACATTTGAAAAAGGTTCGCTTATTGAAATAAATCTACACCAGTTAGTACTTCGATTTCCAGGTAAAGGGAAAAGGCTCATTATCTGCCATACTGGCAGTGAGGATGGATTTGTTGTTGACGGTCTGTGGTGCTTTGAGTCTAAGAAAACTGGAGATTACCACGAGTAAATGAATGGCGAATCGTTTGAACAGTGGTTTTCAAAAATTTTACCGAACTTAGAGGAAAACGCAGTAATTGTGTCGGATAATGCGCCTTATCATTCTCGAAGAATGGAGAAGGTCCCAACAACGGCTTCAAGGAAAGTTGATGTACAAAATTGGCTCCGCTCGAAAAATATCAACTTTGAAGAAGCAATGCTGAAAGTACAATTATTAAGAATTGTCAAGGATCACAAGGCGGAATATCAAAAATACGCCATTGACGAAATGGCAGCAAGTCAAAATAAAACTGTGCTCCGTTTACCTCCATACCAATGCGAGCTCAATCCCATTGAGCTCATATTGGCAGAGGTTAAAAATTATATAGCTAAGCACAATACAACTTTTAAATTTTGTAACCTCAAAGGACTTTTCAAAGAAGCACTAGAATTAATAACAGCGCAAAAATGGGAAAACTGTATTAAGCACGTGAAAGACAAAGTTGAAAAGAGAATGTGGGAACTGGACAATATTTTAGAGGAACAAGTCGAGCCATTCATTATTGACGTTGGTGCTTCAGGCAGTAGCGATGATGAAAGCTCATCAAGCTCATCTTTCCAATAAAAGATGTCGTTCATCAAATTCGGTAAGTTATAAGTAATTATAAAGCTACTGTATTTTTTAATTAATTATTGACATTTTTGAACCCATTTTGGCAAAACCTATTCAAGAATCTACTTTCTGACAATGTTCAACCATGCACATTTTTTTACATTTTGAACGTTTTAATTTGGTTACATATTTACCTAGAAATCAAAAAATATACTAATCAATATTCTAAAAGCAATTTTAAGAGATATACGATTATTTTTAATTTAGGCTAATTTAAACGCCATTTTGAGTTTATATTCGACTGTATTTCACCAAACATCAGGCGGCATCCGAAGCTGGAAATCGAAGCGAAAATGTTGAAACCCTGATGTATATTTACATCATTATATATTTCTTACCCCACCCCCACATGATCCTATATCCATCACCAATCGTATACACATCGAATTGTGCTAATTTACTACAAAGTTACGCAAAGCAGCATCTACTATCTAAAATATGTACTGCGTGACTCTTAATACGTCCCTGCCGAATGTTACAGCGTTCGATGATCACGTGGTCTTGTTTATGTCCGGTCTATCTCTTATCTGAATATACTGTAGATATTATTTAAGAGAAAATGTTTCAAAATTCAAGTATCGTGTATTACTTCAGTATGGATCTCTACTGTATAAGTTTTTAAAATATAGATGACCCAGTTATCTGTTTATTTCTTTGGGGAAGAGATGTTCACTCCGCCAAATTTTCTGACGCAGCTATTCATATTTCAATATTCCAGTCTTACAACGTCTAAATTCAAAAAAAGTTTTACTTGCACAGCACCATGTCTACTACACCTTCTATACAAAACTTCAGAAATAAGATGGATAAAGTACTACATTCTATCCAGCTAATGCCAAATAAATCTTCATCAAACTAACTTTTCAGGGGGAGGTGAAAAATGGCACTGCCAATCCTCTTTCCTTTCCTTTTTTAATGTTGTCCATTTTATATATGTTATGTATTTATATTCCAAAAAAGTTGTTATTAATATATATATATACAGGGTGACTTCGAAGTTGAGTCATTTATTTTAACAGTGAGTAGATCTGATCAAAAGAAATGTTTTTTTTCCTTTAACATTTTTGTGATAAAGTTAAAGTAACAAAGTTATAGCCCTTTAGAAGTTTGAGTACCGCCCTGTCTCAATAATAATATTATGTGCTCGTGTTTGGCAACAACGGATATAATCCGCCTTATCGGTTCATCGCATCGGAAACAAAAGAGCGAAAGAATTTGAAACGCTGATGACGAAGTTTTTATTCAGTCAATGTGTCAGTCGGTAACGCGTGAGTGAATAGTGGTGTTTGCTGCGTGGCTCAAACGAAATAAAAAATTGCACATGTTTATACGGATCGGTTTCCCAATCGAGTGCAACCAACCCCTCGTGCCTTTGTTAATGTAGTACAACGGGCTCGTGAATCAGGTGACTTAAGACCTCACAGGGGAGAGCATGCCGGTGCTCCAAGACGTCACGATCAAATACAGGTCCGCACTGAAATACTTGTCGGGAGGATACTTTATAAAACAAGGTAAAATTTTTTTTTAATTTTATACAAGGTGACTTTGAAGTTGAGTCATTAATTTTCAGATAATGATTGTAGAAGGAAGATAAACCAAAATATAATAATAATAATAATAATAATAATAATAAATGGCCTTTATTCGTCACACGATTACAAAATAATTGGTTTAAAAGGACCAGTGACGAAAAGGTGGAGTGTCAGCTTATGCTGTTTTTCAACCCGACCTGGAAAACATTGACACAAACTATAGAGAGAGAGAAAAAAAACTTAGAATATAACACTTATCAGAGAAAGGAAACAATCAATTACCTGTGGATATGCATAAAGTAAAATTTTAGCCATCCGACTGCTTTAAACTCATCTTTAACCTTTTTTCAAAATTGCTTAGGCTAAATTCTTTATACTCACTTGATAAGCAGTTATATAGTTTGGGCGCCCAGTACGAGAAACTGCGTGTGAACAATGCTGTCGAATGCCGCGGGATAAGTAAGATGAGTTTATTCCTAGAGGATCTTTGATCGTACTGGCAGAGGAGGCTTAGTTTTGTATAAAGATAATATGGCGCTTTAAGGATAAGGGTCTTATGTACCAGAGATAGGCAATGCAGTTTCCTCAATTTGTTCATCTTAAACCATCCCGATTGGTCAAAAGCGCTACTAATATGATCAAATTTACGGATTCCATAAGAAAATCTGATGCATGAGTTTTGTATCATCTGAATCCGCTCGGCATCACGTTGTAAAAGAGCAGGTCCATAAACAAAGTCACCGTAAGATAATTTTGACAGGATAAGGGACTCGCAGAGTTTAAGCTTGAGCTGTGTCGACAGGACACTTCGACTCGGGTATAACTGACGAAGCACATTATAGGACGCATTGCATAGTTGGTTAACATGTTTAGTGAAGCGTAGCTTGCAGTCAAACCAGATACCAAGGTTTTTGCATTCGTTTACGAAGGATATGTCTTCATTATTCACCATAATATTAATGCGATATTGATGATTTGCCAGGATTTAGTTTTAGATTGTGAGCACTAGATATGTCAAAAATAGACTGCAGGTCTTGATTTATTTGATGTTGGCCAAGCATATATTCATCAGGATCGAAGCAGTTATAAAGTTGGGTATCATCGGCGTAATGATGAACGATTGAGTTGCTGGCGGTTTCATGAAAATCACATATATAAAGAGCAAATAAAAGGGGACTCAAAATAGATCCTTGAGGGACACCAAAATTTCTGAATAAAGAAGTTGATATATTGTTTTCATATATGACAGACTGTGAGCGATCAGTTAAAAAGCTCTTAATCAGCGTGCAAGCCGATGATGACAGGCCAAAGTATCTAAGCTTTTTACAGAGAATATTTGGGTCAACCGTATCGAAGGCCTTGCTAAAATCAAGAAGAACTAAGCAGGACAGCTTTCCTTGATCAGCCGCGCTATAAATATTATCCGATATAGACAGGAGCACAGTGGTGGTGCTATGTAATGGTCTGAAGCCAGATTGGGAGGTGGTCAGTAAATTATTTTGACAAACAAATGTGTGCAGCTGCTCATGTAGAGCCATTTCCAAAAGCTTAGATAAACTTGGTAAAATGCTTATAGGACGAAGATCAGAAAAACTTGAAGGACAATTAGATTTAGGCAGTGGGAGAACAAGAGCATTCTTCCAGGAAGAGGGATAAAGATTATTTGTTATACAAAAGTTAATAATGAAGGTAATGTACTTGAGCAAATGCTTATGTATTATACGGATCATATCAATTGTGATGCCATCTGAGCCTTTAGCATGACTTTTGATGCGATTGATAAATTTCTCTACAGTGGCAGGGGAAACTGTCATATTTGTCTAAAAGGTTCAATTGAGTTAATGCTTTGGTTGTTTGAGGTACGTTTAAAAAAGCACTATTTAATGAATCGAGATCCTGAAGATGTGGAGGTAGACTTATGGAGTTATGTTTAACGATATTCAAAGATCTAAGTATATTCCATGTGTGTAAAAATAAAAAAAAAATAGAAAAAACAATTTTACCTTGTTTTATAAAGTATCCTCCCGACAAGTATTTCAGTGCGGACCTGTATTTGATCGTGAGGTCTTGGAGCACCGGCATGCCCTCCCCTGCGAGGTCTCAGGTCACCTGATTCACTAGCCCTTTGTACTACATTAACAAAGGCACGAGGGGTTGGTTGCACTCGATTGGGAAACCGATCCGCATAAACATGTGCCATTTTTTATTTCGTTTGAGCCACGCAGCAAACACCACTATTCACTCACGCGTTACCGACTGACACATTGACTGAATAAAAACATCGTAATGAGCGTTTCAAATTCTTTCGCTTTTTTGTTTCCGATGCGATGAACCGATAAGGCGGATTATATCCGTTGTTGCCAAACACGAGCACATAATATTATTATTGAAACAGGGCGGTACTCAAACTTCTAAAGGGCTATAACTTTGTTACTTTAATTTTACCACAAAAATGTTAAAGGAAAAAAACATTTATTTTGATCAGATCTACTCACTGTTAAAATAAATGACTCAACGTCACGTTCAGTTTATTGTTGCATAACTTTAAGATTCGATAAAACTTTTAAAAGTAATGCATAAAGTCTATATAAACATGGGTCGAAAAATGCGTGGCTTCCGAAATACAGGGTGTTTAAATTTACTTTTTAAAATAGTTTTTTTTAAATATTTCGAACAATATTTGATGTTTAACAGTGCAAATTGGTATACAAGGGTTTTTTGGTACAACAAAACGAACCATGGGCATAGTTTTACTGTAGCCGCTAGAGGGCGCTCTCTATTGTACCTGTAGTGTATTAAAATGACCGAAAAATTTTTCTTAGTGCAATTTTTTTTCTTTTTGAATAAAAAAACTGATTCTTCGCACTTTTCAACATAAAAAAGCTCTCCTGTGAGTTTTCGTTATAGTTAGCCGTTTTTGAGATATTTCGATTTTTAAGGTGCGATGCATTGTTAATTATTTATGATAAAATAACGTTAAAAAGTCAGTATCTCGATAATTTTTAGAAGTAGGCTGTGCCTGCAAATATTTTTGAAATTGAAAGCAGAATAAGGATAAACGTCAATTAGTTGACAGTTAGTTTTGTTGTCTGTTGAAACCTGAAAAGTTTTTTTGCAATTTTGAATGCACGAAATTTAGTTTCTTTTACCTGTTTTTTTTGTAAGTTTTTGTATAAACAGAGTTTGTCCGGAAAGTAATAGGACTGAGTCGATTTAAACAAATTTATTGAGCCAATCGTTACAATTCTTTAAACACTTTCAAAATAGGCTCCTTCTGCGTCGATGCAGCGCTGCCAGCGCGATTTCCAAGCATTGAAGGCGTCACGGAAGGCATTCTCCGGAATAGCATTGAGAGCCATATTATGCTTTCATATAACGTCATCGTAGAGAACGACTTACTCTAATTCTTACTATTTGCTGTCGATACGACAGCACTAAATCTACAACAACAACCGAACTAACATGTCATGTGAACGAAAAGAGGTCCACAGTGAAAACCTGATGTCAAGCCAATTATTTATGTATCAATCAATTGAAAACTCCAGATCTAAATTTTATTCTTAAATACTTAAAAGAGAACACTGCGTCTGTCAAATTTTTAGGAGTGTACTTGACGTGGGATCAGCATATCAGACTGCTGTGTAAAACATTATCAAGAAGCATTTACCTGAATAGAAATATGTTCTTATTAGCAGCCAGGTCTTTTCAGGTGGCTTCCACATTTGTCCACTTTTATTCAATTTGTTTGTTAATGATGTTGCAGAAGCTATACTAAGTGACATATAAATCCGAACAACCAGTTTAAATGGTTTTATTTTAATAAAAGTTGGTGAATGTATTTATCCTACTGTAAATAACAAGTGAAAAAGTTTTCAGCCTTATCAGTTGGACATTCCGGTTTTTATACTGCTTTTTTTAAATTCACTAACGCTCTAAAAATGAATATTTCAGCCGCAGTAAAGAATCAACGTTGCCGGATTTTGGTTCTTGACATCCTTTACGATCGGTTACGATGCCTAGAGTACGGAGACCTGTAAGATTTCGTCAACTTAGTGAGTTTGATAGGGGCCGTATAGTGGGACTTCGGGAAGCTGCACTTTCTTTTCGCAGTTACACTTAGAGTGCAAAGAAGTGGTTAGGTGTTGTCAGGCATGGCTTCGAGGAGGCCGTACGCAAAGAGCAAGGGGAACTGGACGCCGCCGTAGAACAACAAACCGTGAAGATCGCCGCCTAAGATTATTGGCCTTAAGGGACCGTTTCTCCACTACCAGGTCCATTGCATGGTTTGCAGAACACGTAAGACCTATTGGCATGCGAAGTGTTTACCGACGAATGAGAAGTTTTGGCTTGTTTTCATACCGGCCACACTGGATCCTCCCTTTAACTCGAGAACACCGACGTAATCGCCTTGAGTGGTGCAGACAACGGTCACTCTGGGATCAGGAATGGAACAGTATTGTCTTTAGTGACGAGTCTCGATTTTGTTTAGGCATGCACGATGGTCGTGCCAGGGTCAGAAGGCGACGTGGTGAAAGGAGGAACCCACAGTTTTTTGTTGAAAGACATGTTCATCACACTGTTGGAGTTATGGTTTGGGGTGCTATAGCTTATGTTCCAGGTCACCTTTAATCTTCATCAGAGGTAACATGAACGCGCAGCGTTATATCCACGAAGTTCTAGAACCTCATCTTTTACCCTATCTTGACACCCTGGCAGATCCAACTTTCCAACAAGATAATGCCCGACCACATGTTGCAAGAGTCACAATAGACTTCTTTCAACATAATGATGTCACATTGTTACCATGGCCACCAAGATCTCCCGACTTATCCCCAATTGAGCACGTGTGGGATATGATGGGTAGGAGATTGCTCAATTTGCAACGTCCTCCTCAGACTCTAGAAGCACTTCGAGAGGAATTGGTGGTTGCCTGGAATGAGATACCACAGGAGGACATTGACCACCTGATCAGAAGCATGCCCAGGCGCGTTGGAGAATGCGTAGCACATCAGGGTGCACCCACACATTATTAAAGGTCAAAGGGCTTTAAAGCAGTGCAATCATTTTGAAATTTTTATCATTTACTTATTATGCTTCATTAAGTACTTATACAAAATTTTATTAAAATAAAACCATTTAAACTGGGTGTTCGGATTTATATGTCACTTAGTATAAATTAAGTAGTAGTTATTTGATTTCTGCAGATGATCTTAAATTATTCAGAAACATGAGTCTTACAATCTTAAAAAGAGACTTCATAAATCTTAGTCGGTGGGGTATTACTAATAAAATCCGCATCAATTTGAATGAATGCTACCAGATAAGCTTCAGGCGTAGTTCAAATTCTCTCATGTATGTATAAAGTTGAAATACGTGACCTCACGAGAACTGATATGATTAGGGATTTAGATATAATTTTTGTGGCAAAATTAACTTTTAAAGCAAACATTATTTCCAAACCATTTTGGGGTATATTTTTAGATCTACCAAACATTCCTCCGTAGAATCTTTTTAAATTTCATACTGCTTTTTGGTGCGGAGTATTCTGGAGTACAACACAGTGGTATGGTCGCCCAATTTCAATTGACATTAACTCCACTGAAGCAGTGTAAGGTAAATTAAACAGAACTGATTAGTACGTTGAAACACCGCAGGGCAACTTTTGTTTTATGTTTCTTGTTTATGTTGCCCAGAGTTTCTTGTACAAATAAACCTCGCAATAAAGAACCGTTTGCCACTTATGGTATCCATGGACCAGTTGCTAGAATTCTATGCCTAAATATAGATATTTTTCTATTCAACTTTAGTTTGTTACGTTTTAAATATGAGTAAATTGGGTATCACATGAATCTTTAGTTACTCCTTAGTTTAATAATTTATATAAAGCAAATGTTACGTCACATATTTTGTACAGGGTGTTTCTTAATGGTATGCGAATATTTAAGGGTGTGCATCTACATGAAAAATTAATGTTAATTTGCTTTATAAACTATGGTCCAAAAATGTTTCCTTACAAAAACTCGGGCCGTTGAAGTTTTAGGAAAAAAATGGAAGTTTATTAATATTTTCAGAATCGCTTCAGATATTCATATACGACTTCGAAGTTGAGTCATTTATTTTAACAGTGAGTAGATCTGATCAAAAGAAATGTTTTTTTCCTTTACCATTTTTCTGGTAAAATTAAAGTAACAAAGTTATAGCCCTTTGGAAGTTTGAGTACCGCCCTGTCTCAATAATATCATGTGCTCGTGTTTCGCAACAACGGATATAATCCGCCTTATCGGTTCATCGCATCGGAAACAAAAAAGCGAAGGAATTTGGAACGATGTTTTTACAATTATGTTATTCAGTTCAGTTATACATACAGTCAGTGTCAGTCGCGTATGAATAGTGTCTGTTGCGTGGCTCAAACGAAATAAAAGATGGCACATGTTTATGCGGTATGCGGATCGGTTTCCCAATCGAGTGCAACCAACCCCTCGTGCCTTTGTTAATGTAGTACAACGGGCTCGTGAATCAGGTGACTTAAGACCTCACAGGGGAGCTCACGATCAAATACAGATCCGCACTGAAATACTTGTCGGGAGGATACTTTATAAAACAAGGTAAATTTTTTTTTTATTTTTACACACATATTTTGGTTTATCTTCCTTCTACAATCATTATCTGAAAATTAATTACTCAACTTCAAAGTCACCCTGTATACAATAATAATTTTGCAAGTTAGACTCAAAAATGGCGCATCAAAGGAAAACAATTCAAGAAAGATCATTTGTTTTAAATTGAACGGGAAATTCAAAAATAATTTTTATTTGACAAAAAATCATTGGCGTACCATTTTTTTCTTAAGAAATATCGAAGTCAATCCCGTACGCACGCCACTGTTAAAGCTAAAAGTTATTTTTGCATTGAAAATTATGCAAATTATTTATTAAATTTCACTACGTACTTGTGAAATATTTGAAGTGGTTCTAAAAATATTAATTAATTTCCATTTTTTTCCTAAAGCTTCAACACCCCGAGTTTTTAATATATCATTAAGGAACACCCTGTATTTTTGTAATGGGAAACCGTAAATAAATAAATAAACAAACCACTATGTTTGCATTTTCATGTTAGGAGATATCCCGTAAATTGGAGCTAATTGCAATAAAGTATACGCTGATTTCTGCGTGAAAATCTCGTCGGTCTGTGTTACCTTTATCCTGTGCCGTGAGAAGAGAGGAAGATAAGGTTTGTTTGATTTTCTCGAACGTCATTCCACCTTCCACTTCAGCCGCGCTATGAGCAGAACCAGGCTCCGTAGCCACCATCTGGAATCAATAATTATTACTCAGTTTGAAAACCTGCAGAGCACATCATTCGAATACACTTCGGAATTCAAGTTACGCGAGGACTACCGGAAATCGATAAAGGTGGATGTTACAGTGAACTTTATTAAAAGTGCCATACACAGGGGGTTCCCAAGGCATCAGATCTCAAACAGTCATTCCGTGAGCTACTTTTTGATGTTTGCAAAGCTGCTTCCGCTCAAGGTTTTAAGTATCGAAAATTTGTGAGATATAAAGCTTGTCAATCAGTAACAGTGATCTTTTTGTTATTATTGCTTTATTACCGCCAAAGATGCGAGGCGGTTATTTTAGCAATGAAGAAATGTTCGACATGCTGACGTGCTAGATTTGGTGCTACAAACATACTAAAAATACTGCAGAAATGTATTTTGCTATAATAATAATAATAAGAATATTTATTCACTCAATGTACAAAGATAACAAACAATATGAGTAAATAAATATAAAATCAAAACAGGCCCAATAGAAGGCATCGCCTGTACATGGACCAATAATTTAAGTTGAAACTGTAGAATGCAAATGACAAAAAAGGACAAAAATTAGCTACAGTAGATTATGTATTTAGTTGATTTTCGTATTTATGAGTTTATGCATTTCAGTCCTAGATATAGAATGTAGCCACTTTTTTAAATTTCTTTTGAAACAATTTCCGAAACGTAAATCTTTTAAGTCTAGGTATAATTTCATAAAATTTAGGCGCTAAATAGAGATATGATCGCTGCATTATAGATTTATGCGGTTGAGGAACTAGTGTGCCACGAATTTTGTACCTGGTATAATGATTATGTTTAATTTTTTGGTCGGTGTTTACAAATTTATGGTAGTGAGTGATACTGTGTAAGAAATAAAGCTGTCTTATATCATACATTCGAACATCTGCGTATAATTTTTCAGTGGGATAAAGTTTTTTAAATATCATTTTTAGAATACTTTTTTGAAAAACATCTAAATTATAGATATGTGAGGAACATGCAGCTCCCCATGCTAATATACCATATGTGAGATGAGGCTCAATCAGTGCATGGTATAATGTTCGAAGATATTTTTCTGTCAATATATTCCCAAGGTATTTAATTTTGTAGGATACAAATCTAACTTTCTTTAAAATATAATTGACATGGATGTCCCATCGTAAGTGAGGATCCAAGACCACTCCAAGGTATTTTATGTTGGGCACTCTATTAATTTGCATTTTTTGATCATTAATGTTGAAGGAGAAATTTGTGTAATTTGGCAGATGTCTAGCGTAAGATCCAAATGGTAAAAAATGTGTTTTAGAGTAGTTAATGCTTAATTTTCTACTGTTAAACCACCGAATAATTTTGATAAAATCATTTTCAATTACATTTTTTAGATCAGACCAGTCAGTGCCTTCATATAATATTGCAGTATCATCTGCAAAACTAGTTATTTTGCCAACACAATTAATTTGGAAAATATCATTTAAATATATATTGAATAACAGCGCACCTAAGACAGTTCCTTGTGGGACACCACACTTAATATACATTTCTTTACTAAATGATCCTGATATCTGCACAGATTGTGGGCGATTTGACAAATAATTTTCGGTCAGTGAGTACGCGTTTCCTCTGAAACCAATTCTCTCCAATGTTTCTAATAATAATTTGTGATTAACTGTGTCGAAAGTTTTCTTTAAATCAACAAAAATGCAGATTGAAGGGATTCTGTTATCAATATTTTGATGTATTTGATTTACAATTTTAGTTATTGCATCCGATGTAGCCTTCCCTTCTGTAAATCCATATTGATTTTCACTTAAAATTTTGAATTTTGTGAGGTATCGAATCTTCAACTTTTTCAAAAACCTTTGCTACACTGGATATTATTGATATTGGTCTATAGTTGTTAACATCTGTTTTTGTTCCTGATTTATGTATCGGTATTATATTACCTATTTTTAAAATTGAGGGATATATGCCAGATTCAAAGCATTTGTTGATTAGGTAAGTGAGTGGTTCTTTTATGTCCTCGGCTATAATTTTCAAATGCTCGCTTTTAATACCATCGAACCCAGGACTTTTCCGATTTTTTAAGGCCATAACAGTGGTGTATACTTCACATTGCTCGACTTTATCCAAAATAAATGAGTTCAAAGTTCTTTTAGGAGGCTGAGTATTTTGTACATTTGCTTGTATATTACTTGCTAAATTTTCGCCTATGTCAGTAAAGAATTGTACAAATTCATCACATATCTGTTGAGTATTTTTTAATACTGTTCCCGATGTTGTATTTAACTCAGCGACACACTCTTTAAATTTTGTTTTCCCAGTAATCTCATCAATAGTTGTCCAAAGCCGCTTAGGATCATTTAAGTTATTATTCAATTTATTTAGGTAATGTTTTTGTTTGGTTTGCCTTGCAAGCTCTATAAATTTATTTTTATATTGGTTGTAGCGGTCGGTATTCTCTGTAGTTGGTGTTAGTTTCATTACATTATATAGTCTTTCTTTTTCTATTGTCGATGTTATTAATCCTTTGGTAATCCAGGCATTTCTGCTTTTCTCTTTGTGACTAATTATTACTTTAATGGTACTAATATCTATTAGTTTTTTTATTTTCTCTATGAACAGTCCCGTTGCTTTGTCTATATTATTTATAGAGTATAATTGTTCGCAGGATTCTTGTTTGACATTTGATATTAGTTTTGAATTGTCGACAAAAAATTGTAATTTTCCTGGTTGTTATTAACGGTAGGGAAGTTAGAATGTTTTTCATTTGAAGATATCAGTAAAATAGTGGAGAAGTGGTCAGTAATATCGCTTTCTAGGATTATTGGTATACAAGTAATTTTGTTGGATAGGTCTTTCACAAAGCAGTGATCTATACATGTGCCACTGATGGGCCTTGTAGGTAGGTTTATATAGGACAGAAATCCGTTATTTGATAGGATATTCAAGTATTCATCTGTGATGGGATCATCGTCCAAAATATTTATATTAACATCTCCCAAGAAAATATGTTGCTTTAAATGAACTTTATTTTGATTTTGAAAAAAAAATCGATATTCTTCAAAAACTCGTGGGGTTCTGAACATGGCGGACGATAAATTGCAGATACCTCAATTTTGTTATTTTTAATTTGGATCATTATGATTAAAATTTTGATTCCATCAGTGAAAGTGAATGTATCATGATTATATTGCAGTTCATTTCTTACAAAAACTATCACCCCATCGTTTTGGTTATAAGTGCCAAAGTTATACAGCGTGTCATATCCCTGCTGATTGAAGCAAGAAATATCAACACTATACCCTGTATGTTTTGTATATCCTAAAAGGCCTCTTCAAAGAAAGAAGTTTGATATGCAGTATTATAGGATTTGGATCGCTACAGGGTATTCTGTGTAAGAAAAAACACTACATCAATTCATTCTTCTTTTGAATTGGCCTCCTAGAATAGTCTATAAAAATTCCATTAAAAAATGTGTGTCTGGGTTGCCACGTACTTATAAGTCCGCAGAGAGCAGCATGTGGTTGCGCTTATTTTTGGGAGTAACTTTTAGATATCTTGTATGTAAATAGCATAGCTATTTGTAGACTCTCGTAATTCTAAAGGAATAAAACCTGGTTCTCTTATATTTATTTGGTCTACATCTCATAAACGAAGCGATATGTCAAAAATCATCAACCAATTTTTGTCTCATATTCAAGAAATGCCCTGTATAAGTCCAGGTAATAATAAAATTCGGTTATGGATCATTAAATTCTAGTGAACATTAAAGGCGCAAGAATAAAGAATACCAAACCGGTCAGCCATAAAATAAACCTCTTGGAAAAACACTGGACAACAAATTTTAGTTTTTTAATTGTATCTTGTGCGAAAAGTGCACTTCTTTGTTAATTTTGGGGCGCTGAATCCAAAAATGACAATGAAATAAAAAAATTAGTTGCGGTTTAGAAAAAACTTTTTATGTTTAAGGATATATTAGAAAAAGTAACAAGATTCATATACTTATAAGAATCACTACATGCGCTGTCTTTTTGCTGTTCTTTTATGGATCGTTTCTGGAGCATCTCTACCAAGAGTCCAACAGTAGTCTGCAAGCATGGAAGGATTCCACTTTCCCTGGTACCTTTTTTCCATTGTTGAAATATCCTGATGAAAACGTTCGCCGTGCTCATCACTTACGGCTCCGCAATTGTCAGGAAAAAAGTCCAGGTGTGAGTGTAGGAAATGTATCTTAAGAGACATATTACAGCCCATCTTTTGATACGATGACAGCATATTTTTGACAAGGGTTTTATAGTTGTCAGCTTTTCTATTTCCCAAGAAATTAGTGACCACCAGACGGAAATCATTCCAAGCAGTTTTTTCAATACCTGTTAAAGTGTTTTCAAACTGTGTATCTTTCAAAATATTTCGAATCTGTGGCCCAACAAAAATACCTTCTTTAACCTTTGCCTCACTTAGTCTTGGAAATTTCTGACGCAGGTATTGAAAAGCTGACCCATCTCTATCTAATGCCTTGACAAAGTTTTTCATTAGGCCCAACTTGATATGCAGTGGTGGTAATAAATTTTTTTTCGAATCTACTAATGGCATATGCTGTACATTTTTTTGACCTGGCTCTAGGAATTGACGAACAGGCCAGTTTTGTCTGGTGTAATGAAGTGCCTTTGCCCGGCTGTCCCATTCACACAAAAAACAGCAAAACTTTGTGTAGCCTAGCTGCAGCCCAAGTAAAAGTGCAACAACTTTCAAATCGCCACAAATATGCCATTGGTGCTCATCGTATTTTATGCATGTCAATAGGTACTTCATATTGTCATATGATTCTTTCATGTGAACTGCATACCCTACAGGAAGAGATGGTAAAATATTTCCAATATGCAATAACACTGCCTTTAAACTCAATGTTGAACTGTCTATACACAATCTCCATTCTTCTGGGTTATAGTTTATATTTAAAGCCGCCAATAAGCCGTTAATGTTACTGCAGAAAACCAAGTTATTCTCCATATTGAAAAATGGTTCTAAGTCTTTGTGGCGTTTACGAAAAACACATACCCAAACATCGTCTTCTAACAAGTTCCACTGCTGCAGTCTTGATCCAAGTAACTCTGCCTTACATTTTGGAAGTTCTAAATCTCTTACAAGATCATTTAATTCTGACTGTGTTATTTTGTGCGGTTGGTGGCATGACGTGCTCGGTATAGAATCAGGATCTCTTGACGTTGATGGCATATCTTCTTAGTAGATACTGGTGCACTCTGGGCGCCCCCCACCACTTCCACTTTTTGGCCACGCCCACCACATCCACCGCGTGCTCTGATTGGCGGATCAAACGGCGGGAAATTTGAACGGGGTTGATGGTATATGTTGATTGGCGGGAACCGCTAGATCCACCGCGTGCTCTGATTGGCGGATCAAACGGCGGGAAATTTGAACGGGGTTGATGGTATATGTTGATTGGCGGGAACCGCTAGATCCACCGCGTGCTCTGATTGGTGGATCAGACGGCGGGAAGTTTGAACGGGTTGATGGTATATGTTGATTGGCGGGCCCCGTTAGATAGCGCACCCGACCGGAAGTGATTCAGACAGCCGACGATAGTAAGGTGTAGTATAACGTCTATGCGTAAGCGATGTGACTCATTTCATGTTTTGCGGTAAATATTTGCATATAGATCGATAAAAGCCCATGAATAATGATATTTATAGATGCAATTCTGCTGATTCAGTTTAAACGGAAAAACGTATAAAATTCGCGGGAAACAATGCGTATAGGATGATCTCAATAATCAACACGTCATATTCAGTGTGCATATAAAAATGGAATTGCTCATATATGTGGTGCATACAGTTAATGTTAGTTAATTTTTAACATTGATACAATATTGAAAACATAGTACAGTCTATATTGTGTATCTAATAAATTCAACAAGGCAATCACCTACGTCGCAAATGAGGTTAGGTTCAGGGCAGGTGTTGTCGTAGCGGTGATATGCAAGAAGTACCGGGCGGGGCTGTTAAGCATGGGTGAATGGGCAGGAAGCGCAGGCTGTCAACGAGTTAATACTGACCAACGATAACAGCGGTGACCTTGAAACACTGTGGTCAGTTAAAAAGTAGTGGGGGTAAAATCGAGATTATAAATACCTATGAATCACCGTAAATTATCTTGTCAGTTATCTGCAGCGAACAGACGTGCTCAGTTCAGATTTAGTCGCTAGTTAACGTTTTAGTTTTTAAAAAATGGAAAAATTCTTCATCGTTAAGGATTCTACTAAGAAGATTAAAAAATTTAATCTATATGGGCGAGAAGTGGAATTTAAAATACGACCTATCCCTAAAGACGTCGAACCTGTGGGATGGATCAAAGACGCTCTGGAGGAAATAGTAGCCAAAGGAACTGAACATCTCCAGCCCAGTGATCAAGTTGGATTCACTTTCTGTTCCAAAGACTTTACCCGCGGTCAAGGATGGATAGCTTTTAAATTGTTTTCCGACGTTTCAACTGAGGACATATGGGAGAAGATATCTTCCATCTATCAGTCAAATTCTGTGGGGTTGAATACCGAGACTTTTTGCTTGGGTATTACGTCCGTAAGGTTGCCTGCTGGTCGTGGTAGAGCTCAGAATTTCAATACCTTTGATGAGGAATGCGCCAAAAGAAAAGGCATTATCACCGTTAAAAACACCGATAATTTGTGTCTCCCACGAGCCCTTGTCATCGCCATGGCCCATTTGAACAAAGACAAAGATTATAGCAGAATCCGCCGTGATCGAGGAAAAATACAAGGACAAAGAGCTGTACAACTTGTGGAAAATGCTGATATTGTTATCCCTGAGGAGGGGTGTGGAATACCTGAACTTCAAAAGCTACAACGATATCTGCAAAACTACAAAATTGTTGTATACAAGTTTGGGTGCAAAGGTCGTGACGTCATTTTGAAGGCGTGTCCGCTGGTCCGACGCTTAACCTAATATATCACGAGGGGCACTACAGCGTCATAACATCCCTCACTGCTGCCTTTTGCTGCAGCTTTTTTTGTGAGAACTGCCACATTCCGTATAATACTAAACAAATTCATAGATGTGATAAACAATGTTATGCTTGTAAAAGATCTCCGGCCTGCCTGAAAACGAAGCACATCAAATGCAAAGAATGTAATAGAAGCTTTTATGGACAAGAATGTTTTAACGCTCATTTACCATCGGTCTGTTCTAAAATTAAAAGATGTGTAGACTGTTTTAAAGTTCACAACGGTAATGATCACATCTGCGGATATATACTTTGTAAAACATGTTATAAAATCAACCAATTGAACATATGTGCTATATACAGCCTGACAGAAGTATTCCTAAATCAAATGATGTCTTATTAATATTTTACGATTTGGAAACCCGTCAGGAGAAGGAATTACCCAATGGATCTTTACTGCATGAGCCAAATCTATGTGTATTCAAACAATGTTGTGAATCATGTACCGATAATCCTATATGCAAGAAATGTGGCCTTCGAATACAGATTCTTCGATGTCAAGACGTCATTTCTCCATTTATGCATCATATTCTGACACTTCGTAAAAAATTCAAGAAAGTCATTGTACTGGCGCATAATGGTGGAGGATTTGATCATCAGTTTCTACTTCGTTACATTTTAGAGAAGACTAGTCTGTACCCGAATGTAATTATGAGAGGAACAAAATTAATATTGATGGAGGTAGGAAATGTAAAATTTCTGGATTCTCTCAATTATTTTCCTATGCCTCTAACTGCTCTACCCAAGGCGTTTGATTTGAAAGAGCTAAAGAAAGGATACTTTCCACATTTATTCAACACTTTGGCTCATCAGAATTATGTAGGGCCAATTCCAGCGCTCGACTTCTACGATCCCGACCATTTAAAGGAAGACGCTCGGGAAAAATTATTAAAATGGCATGGCGAAAGACAAGCGGAGGGATACGTTTTTGATTTTCAGAAAGAAATCGTTGAATACTGTATCTCCGATGTGGAAATATTGACACAGGCGTGTCTCAAATTTCGAGACCTGATGAAAACCGAAACCACAGTCGATCCCTTCCAGGAAAGCACCACTATTGCATCATGCTGTAACAAAGTCTTTAGACGCAATTTTTTAAAACCTGAGACGATCGGGGTAATTCCAAAAGGGGGCTATAGATGGCGTGAAAATCAGTCAAAAATTGCCATCCAATGGCTGTTGTGGGAGGAACATCAAAGAGGAATCAAAATTCAACACGCCGCTAAGGGTATAGAAACCATTGTTAAGGGACATAAAGTAGACGGTTTTTGTAGCGACACAAATCAAGTGTTTGAATTCCAAGGATGCTATTTTCACGGTTGCCCTCGATGTTTCAAATACAAAAGAAGCAATCCTCTGCATAATGATCCGTTGAATACATTGGAAAGTCGATACGAACAATCAGTTAGCAAAGTAGAGAGACTCCGAAGCCTTGGACTAGAAGTAATTGAGATATGGGAATGTCAATTTCGAGGAATGCTAAACGATGAAATTAGAGCCTTCACAGAAGCACATCCATTGATAATCAATTTACCGATTAACCCCAGAGACGCTCTCTACGGGGGACGTACAGAAAATATCGTTGAATACTACAAGATCAAAACAAATGAATGCATAAAATATGTCGATATATGTTCCCTGTACCCCTTCATCTGTAAATATGGAAAATTTCCGGTGGGTCATCCAAAAAAATTTACGTAGGTGAAGAATGTGTTACAGCCTCTCTGTCGCAGATGTCAGGACTTATTAAATGCCAGATTCTACCGAATCAGAACTTATATCACCCCGTTTTACCGTCAAAAATGAACAACAAATTGATGTTTGTTAACTGTCAAAAATGTGGTGAAGATTTCGTTCGAGAAGAGTGTCAGCATTCTATTCAAGAAAGAAGCCTAAAAGGAACTTGGGTGATAGAAGAGGTGCTCAAAGCTATTGAAAAAGGTTACCAGATTATAGAGACTTACGAAATATGGGAATACGATACAATTCAGCTCAGTAAAGACCAAGAGGGGTTATTTAGCGGAATGATGAACAAGTTTCTACAAATAAAACAACAAGCTTCAGGATGGCCCAAACATTGCTTAACGGATGAAGAAAAAAACCGTTATATTGATGCATTTTTGGATAGAGAAGACATAAAGCTGGAATTTTCAAAAATTATAGAGAACCCCTGTTTGAGATCGTTAGCTAAACTTATGCTGAATTCCTTTTGGGGTAAATTTGCTCAAAAGGAAAACCAAAACAAAACCTCAATAGTCAGAGACTGTGGTGAATTCTTTGATATGCTGACTAATCCTTCTATTCATGTAAATACAGTTCTCCCGGTAAATGAAGAAACCCTTCTCATAACTTGGGAATTTAGAGAAGAGGCCTATGACGTTTCTTCAACGGTTAACGTTGTATTGGCTTCATATGTCACGGCCCTAGCTAGACTAAAATTATATTCATTCTTGGAGAAAGTGGAAGAAAGGGCAGTTTACGTAGATACAGATTCATGTATTTATATCTCTCGTAAGGGATTAGACGACATATCTACAGGCGACTTCATAGGTGATATGACCGATGAGCTCAATGGGGGTTTCATATCAGAGTTTGTTTCTGGAGGACCTAAGAACTACGCCTACAAATATACTACTTTGTCTGGAGAGGAACAGATCGTATGTAAAGTAAAAGGCATATCACTCAACTACAAGGCATCCCAAGTAGTCAATTTTGAGAAAATAAAAGACATGGTGCTGAAGAAATCTGATCCTGTTTCTGTACTTTCTCGACAGCTACGACGTACAAGAGAGCATGCAGTAGTAACAGTTGAGTTTCCTAAGGTATACAAGATAACTTCAATGAAAAGGAAATTCTATGAAGATCATACCTCTGTACCATTTGGATTTAAGAAAATAAAGTATTGATTTATTAATGTATGTAAATATTTTTTAATAAACATGTAAAATAAAATGTATGCAAATGATTTTTTGTTTTTTATTTCCCGCCTAATTGAAAAATATTTTTGCACCCGAAATTGTTCAGCCTTTTTACTCCATATAAAAATATTTAAAAGTATGCATTGTTATTATTAAACGCCTGCAGTAATATACACCAAAAAAATTGAGAAGCAGTGTAACCATGTGGAACTTTGTATAATCACAAAAAAACATATCTTGGAAAATAAAAAATACAGCAGATTCATAAGCAGTGTAGAGAGGAAACTACGTAAAAGTAATCGATTATTACTAATAAAATAGAGTTTTGAATTCCTATTTTTACAATAATAATCATTTTACTATCTTACGTGTTGGGCACTGCACTGCACGGGTACCAACACTGTACTGCACGGGCACGAAAAATTGAGAAGCATGATAACCATGTAGAACTTCGTATCACTACGTAAATGGTTATTACGAAAAGTAGAAATAAAAACTATATTTTCGATAATAGCTATACTATTTTTTATGAGCACCGAAAAAATTGAGAAGCACGATAACCTCATAGAACTTCGAAACAGCACCAGAGACAACCGAAGGCTACAGAAAAAAACACATACTGAAAAGGCATAACATCTATCAGCGCTGGTATCCGATAATACTGTTTCCTTTGACATTCGTTGGGATATGAAAACACATATTTGCTTCCCACCGTTATAACGGAAATAATAGTTACTGCAAAAGCAGTTTCACGATAAGACCATACATTAATCTACAAAGTTGATAATAAAACATATGTACTATTAAAATGCAGATATTTTTAAAATTATACAATTAAAAAATCAAAATAATATATTATAAATGGTAGGGGATACAGGGTAAACACCGAAATATACTTAATTTAGAATAGTTACTTATAATCTCCTCAGTTCTTTGGTCAGCCGTATCGACAATTTACCGGTGGGTCCTCTATTTTTGTGCATGTAAAAGGTTAGACTATGGCGCTAGCAAAAAAAAAACAAAATGCAACAAAGTAGAGTCACTTAATATTCTTGTTGAAATTACGGATAGAATATGGTAGAAAGTAACAATCAGATATTGTAGAAGCCATGTAATTGTTTAATTGTTGAGGAAAAAGTATTTTTCATACGCTGACCATGTTTATGTCCGCTTGGTACGCGACCAGATCTTTTCCAAACCTTTGCCCGTAGGGTTCATGAGCCTACAACCAAATGTGTCGTCGAAGGGGCATTTTTGGCCAAATTCGGTCGAAACCGATGCTGCGTTCGTACCCTAGAGCCTACGAACAGTGACTCAAACTTAATTTTAATTGATATTCAAAGATCTGGCTAGAATGCTTGAGCTAGTGATTATATGCAATTTATCGGTGACGAGCTTTCCTCTAGCATATCTTGATTTATTCAAGCGAATCAATGAGAAACTAGTGAATAAAATTACCTGACAGCCATAGTACAAGTTGGTATATCTACACCTTCTCTTACATTTGGCGCCACTAAAATGTTAATCTCCTTGTTTCTAAAACGATCAAGTACTTATCTGTTCTTCTTATTAATCGGAAGTAATTCTACGGTGCTATTAAAAGAGTTTCCGTTATATCCCACAACGAAATCCGGCTTTATATGTCTGAACTCTGGTACATGTTCACTCAAATCTTTCAGTACATGGTGCAATATTTTGGCAGTTGATCTTTCCTTCGTGAATATTAAACCACAAATGTCTTCGTTTGAAGATGAACTGTTGAAAAGTGTTACGTTTATATTAGTATTAATATTTATGACATTTACTTTTTTAAAATAGTTAAATACTACGATAACCTGGGAATGTGGGATGAAGCAGAAATGTTTCTGTAACCCAATTTAGGTATGTATAGCAAGTCTTACGCAAGACAATAATAAAAACAGATAGAATTCGAGGGCGATTCTTGGAAGAAAAATTCATAGTATTTCTAAGGCAACACCGACCGGAGTGCTATAATTTTAGCATACATTTACAGGTTATAGGTCTAATGATAAATAGAAAGTGATTAAAATTTAACTTCAATTTTCGTAAAATAGCTGAGATATGCCATCTTGCAGTAGCCTGAAATGAAATACCCGACAGGTTACCCATCACCTGATAGTCTGTGGTTCTCGCCGCTAGATGACGCTACATACAAACGTCATCTGTCAAACGTTATGTGTATCATTGATAAGTGTGAGTTGTGTCTCTAAGCGCTAGATGGTGTCGATGTCGCACTGGTGTCGTAGAGTGACCCACATACAGGGGTCGATAGAAATTTTTGGGGCCCTACCGACGGGTCGATGAACCGACGGTATAACGTCAGATCGAAATAAGCTCCATTCACATGGGAGGTGTGTGTGGAATTGCTCGTGGGAGACACGGACCTTGTCGTATATAGCAAGACGTGTCCTTAAAATGGTGATACCCATTGGTCGCTCAGCCATACAGGTCGGTCAGACCGAAGTTTTTGGGACCGGGGTGCTCTGATTGGTGGATCAGACGGCGGGAAATTTGAACGGTGTTGATGGTATAGCTGAATGGTTGACGGCGGGGTCGGGTGCGTTGGTAATCACCTATGTCGCAAATGAGGTTAGATAGATAGTCGTTCAGTGAAGGTGTTGTCGTAGCGGTGATATGCAAGAAGTACTGCTCGCGGGGTGTCAACGAGTTAATATTGGCCAACGATAACAGCGGTGACCCTGGAACACTGTTGTCACACGGTTGCAAAAGATGACAGGTTATCTCTTATTTTCGTAAACAACGATTTTTCTAAAGTGGTAAAAACAGGTCGAAATTTTAAATACCTATGAATCACCGCAAATTATCTTGTCAGTTATCTGCTGCGAACAAAACATGCTCAGCTCAGACTTATCTAAAAAGTGGTGGGAAAATCGATATTATAAAAATATTTATGAATCACCGCAAATTCTCTTAGACGTGCTCTTATCAGTTTCAGACTTAGTTAAAACTGGTGGGTAAAATCGAGATTATAAATACCTATGAATCACCGCAAATTACCTTGTCAGTTATCTGCAGTGAACAGACGTGCTCAGTTCAGACTTAGCAATTCCCAACGCTCCTCCGTGGCCATTCCCCTTACCCTCTCGCGAGTGCGCGCATGCGCATGCGGCTCGTTCTGGTCTATAGACATATGATCGCTAATGATCTTGAACAAAGATGTCCTGATACACGAACCGCCAGAGGTACATCAGAAGTAATGTTAGTATTGTGTGTGCGTGTTTTTTGAACACGCTAAGTCGTGATGTACATCACGTGACGTACGTCACGTGACCTACGTGACGTGCGTGTGACAGGTGACGTACGTGTGACAGGTGACGTGCGTCACGTGACACGTGACGCACGTGGCACGTGACGTGCGTCACGTGACACTTGACGCACGTGGCGTACGTCACGTGACACGTGACGTGCACACTTTGTTCAAAAATACCAAAAAGCTGTCTTGATAGCCCGAACCGCCAGAGGTACAACATCAGAAGTAATGTTAGTGCGTGGTTGAGGTTCAAAAACTTAGCGTGTTCAAAAAAAAAAACGTACCTAGACCAAAAGTCATTCTAGACCAGTCACTCTAGACCAAAGCACAAAAAAAACGCCGTTTTTCAACGCCTTTTTTGTCACCATTCACCTTAGTAGCGCGCATGCACATGGGGCTCGTTCTGCTGGTGCTGGTGCTGGCGCGGGCGTAGATAGCGTTTGTGGTAAGGGTTGGGGGTAGGTCTTGTTCTCTTATCGCGCACGAGTAAGTTTGTTTGTTGTGTACCATAGGATAGTGGTAAGAGAACAAGACCTACCCCCAACCCTTACCACAAACGCTATCTACGCCCGCGCCAGCACCAGCACCAGCAGAACGAGCCCCATGTGCATGCGCGCTACTAAGGGGAATGGTGACAAAAAAGGCGTTGAAAAACGGCGTTTTTTTTGTGCTTGGTCTAGAGTGACTGGTCTAGAATGACTTTTGGTCTAGGTACGTTTTTTTTTTGAACACGCTAAGTTTTTGAACCTCAACCACGCACTAACATTACTTCTGATGTTGTACCTCTGGCGGTTCGGGCTATCAAGACAGCTTTTGGTATTTTTGAACAAAGTGTGCACGTCACGTGTCACGTGACGTACGCCACGTGCGTCAAGTGTCACGTGACGCACGTCACGTGCCACGTGCGTCACGTGTCACGTGACGCACGTCACCTGTCACACGTACGTCACCTGTCACACGCACGTCACGTAGGTCACGTGACGTACGTCACGTGATGTACATCACGACTTAGCGTGTTCAAAAAACACGCACACACAATACTAACATTACTTCTGATGTACCTCTGGCGGTTCGTGTATCAGGACATCTTTGTTCAAGATCATTAGCGATCATATGTCTATAGACCAGAACGAGCCGCATGCGCATGCGCGCACTCGCGAGAGGGTAAGGGGAATGGCCACGGAGGAGCGTTGGGAATGCTAAGTCTTAACTGAGGCCACGTCTGTTCACTGCAGATAACTGACAAGGTATTTGCGGTGATTCATAGGTATTTATAATCTCGATTTTACCCACCAGTTTTAACTAAGTCTGAACTGATAAGAGCACGTCTAAGAGAATTTGCGGTGATTCATAAATATTTTTATAATATCGATTTTCCCACCACTGTTAGATAAGTCTGAGCTGAGCATGTTTGTTCGCAGCAGATAACTGACAAGATAATTTGCGGTGATTCATAGGTATTAAAATTTCGACCTGTTTTTTACCACTTTAGAAAAATCGTTTGTCTTACGAAATTAAGAGATAACCTGTCATCTTTTGCAACCGTGGGACACAGTGTTCCAGGGTCACCGCTGTTATCGTTGGCCAATATTAACTCGTTGACACCCCCGCGAGCAGTACTTCTTGCATATCACCGCTACGACAACACCTTCAGCTGAACGACTATCATCTAACCTCATTTGCGACATAGGTGATTACCAACGCACCCGACCCCGCCGGTCAACATTCAGGCCTATACCATCAACACCGTTCAAATTTCCCGCCGTCTGATCCACCAATCAGAGCACCCCGGTCCCAAAAACTTCTGTCTGACCGACCTGTATGGCTGAGCGACCATGGGTATCACCATTTTAGGACACGTCTTGCTATATACGACAAGGTCCGTGTCTCCCACGAGCAATTCCACACACACCTCCCATGTGAATGGAGCTTATTTCGATCTGACGTTATACCGTCGGGTTCATCGACCCGTCGGTAGGGCCCCAAAAATTTCTATCGACCCCTGTATGTGGGTCACTCTACGACACCAGTGCGACATCGACACCATCTAGCGCTTAGAGACACAACTCACACTTATCAATGATACACATAACGTTTGACAGATGACGTTTGTATGTAGCGTCATCTAGCGGCGAGAACCACAGACTATCAGGTGATGGGTAACCTGTCGGGTATTTCATTTCAGGCTACTGCAAGATGGCATATCTCAGCTATTTTACGAAAATTGAAGTTAAAATTTTAATCACTTTCTATTTATCATTAGACCTATAACCTGTAAATGTATGCTAAAATTATAGCACTCCGGTCGGTGTTGCCTTAGAAATACTATGAATTTTTCTTCCAAGAATCGCCCTCGAATTCTATCTGTTTTTATTATGTCTTGCGTAAGACTTGCTATACATACCTAAATTGGGTTACAGAAACCATTTCTGCTTCATCCCACATTCCCAGTTTATCGTAGTATTTAACTATTTTAAAAAAGTAAATGTCATAAATATTAATACTACTATAAACGTAAACACTTTTCAACAGTTCATCTTCAAACGAAGACATTTGTGGTTAATATTCAACGAAGGAAAGATCAACTGCCAAAATATTGCACCATGTACTGAAAGATTTGAGTGAACATGTACCAGAGTTCAGACATATAAAGCCGGATTTCGTTGTGGGATATAACGGAAACTCTTTTAATAGCACCGTAGAATTACTTCCGATTAATAAGAAGAACAGACTAAGTACTTGATCGTTTTAGAAACAAGGAGATTAACATTTTAGTGGCGCCAAATGTAAGAGAAGGTGGTAGATATACCAACTTGTACTATGGCTGTCAGGTAATTTTTTATTCACTAGTTTCTCATTGATTCGCTTGAATAAATCAGATATGCTAGAGTAAAGCTCGTCACCGATAAATTGCATATAATCACTAGCTCAAGCATTCTAGCCAGATCTTTGCATATCAATTAAAATTAAGTTTGAGTCACTGTTCGTAGGCTCTAGGGTACGAACGCAGCATCGGTTTCGACCGAATTTGGCCAAAAATGCCCCTTCGACGACACATTTGGTTGTAGGCTCATGAACCCTACGGCAAAGGTTTGGAAAAGATCTGGTCGCGTACCAAGCGGACATAAACATGGTCAGCGGTATGAAAAAATACTTTTTCCTCAACAATTAAACAATACATGGCTTCTACAATATCTGATTGTTACTTTCTACCATATTCTATCCGTAATTCAACAAGAATATTAAGTGACTCTACTTTGTTGCATTTGTTTTTTTTTTGCTAGCCCATAGTCTAACCTTTTACATGCACAAAAATAGAGGACCACCGGTAAATTGTCGATACGGCTGACCAAAAGAACTGAGGAGATTATAAGTAACTATTCTAAATTAAGTATAGTTCGGTGTTTACCCTGTATCCCTACCATTTATACTATATTATTTGATTTTTTATTGTATAATTTAAAAATATCTGCATTTTAATAGTACATATGTTTTATTATCAACTTGGTAGATTAATGTATGGTCTTATCGTGAAACTGCTTTTGCAGTAACTATTATTTCCGTTATAACGGTGGGAAGCAAATATGTGTTTTCATATCCCAACGAATGTCCAAAGGAACAGTATATCGGATACCAGCGCTGATAGATGTTATGCCTTTTCAGTATGTGTTTTTTTCTGTAGCCTTCGGTGTTCTGGTGCTGTTTCGAAGTTCTATGAGGTTATCGGGCTTCTCAATTTTTTCGGTGCTCATAAAAAATAGTATAGCTATTATCGAAATATAGTTTTATTTCTACTTTTCGTAATATCCATTTACGGAGTGATACGAAGTTCTACATGGTTATCATGCTTCTCAATTTTTCGTGCCCGTGCAGTACAGTGTTGGTACCCGTGCAGTGCAGTGCCCCAACACGTAAGATAGTAAAATGATTATTATTGTAAAAATAGGAATTCAAAACTCTATTTTATTAGTAATAATCGATTACTTTACGTAGTTTCCTCTCTACACTGCTTCTGAATCTGCTGTATTTTTATTTTCCAAGATATGTTTTTTTGTGGATTATACAAAGTCCAAATGGTTACACTGCTTCTCAATTTTTTTGGTGTATATTACTGCAGGCGTTTAATAATAACAATGCTACTTTTACAATATTTTTATATGGAGTAAAGAAGGCTGAACAATTCGGGTGCAAAAATATTTTTCAATTAGGCGGGAAATAAAAAACAAAAAATCATTTGCATACATTTTATTTTACATGTTTATTAAAAATATTTACATACATTAATAAATCAATACTTTATTTTCTTAAATCCAAATGGTACAGAGGTATGATCTTCATAGAATTTCCTTTCATGAAGTTATCTTGTATACCTTAGGAAACTCGACTGTTACTACTGCATGCTCTCTTGTACGTCGTAGCTGTCGAGAAAGTACAGAAACAGGATCAGATTTCTTCAGGCACCATGTCTTTTATTTTCTCAAAATTGACTACTTGGGATGCCTTGTAGTTGAGTGATATGCCTTTTACTTTACATACGATCTGTTCCTCTCCAGACAAAGTAGTATATTTGTAGGCGTAGTTCTTAGGTCCTCCAGAAACAACTCTGATATGAAACCCCCATGAGCTCATCGGTCATATCACCTATGAAGTCGCCTGTAGATATGTCGTCTAATCCCTTACGAGAGATATAAATACATGAATCTGTATCTACGTAAACTGCCCTTTCTTCCACTTTCTCAAGAATGAATATAATTTTAGTCTAGCTAGGGCCGTGAACATATGAAGCCAATACAACGGTAACCGTTGAAGAACGTCATAGACCTCTTCTCTACTTCCCAAGTTATGAGAAGGGTTTCTTCGTTTACCGGGAGAACTGTATTTACATGAATAGAAGGATTAGTCAGCATATCAAAGAATTCACCACAGTCTCTGCCTATTGAGGTTTTGTTTTGGTTTTCCTTTTGAGCAAATTTACCCCAAAAGGAATTCAGCATAAGTTTAGCTAACGATCTCAAACAGGGGTTCTCTATAATTTTGAAAATTCCAGCTTTATGTCTTCTCTATCCAAAAATGCATCAATATAACGGTTTTTTTCTTCATCCGTTAAGCAATGTTTGGCCATCCTGAAGCTTGTTGTTTTATTTGTAGAAACTTGTTCATCATTCCGCTAAATAACCCCTCTTGGTCTTTACTGAGCTGAATTGTATCGCTATTCCCATATTTCGTAAGTCTCTACTAATCTGGTAAACCTTTTTCAATAGCTTTGAGCACCTCTTCTATCACCCAAGTTCCTTTAGGCTTCTTTCTTGAATAGAATGCTGACACTCTTCTCGAACGAAATCTTCACCACATTTTTGACAGTTAACAAACATCAATTTGTTGTTCATTTTTGACGGTAAAACGGGGTGATATAAGTTCTGGTTCGGTAGAATCTGGCATTTAATAAGTCCTGACATCTGCGACAGAGAGGCTGTAACACATTCTTCACCTACGTAAATTTTTTTGGATGACCCACCGGAAATTTTCCATATTTACAGATGAAGGGGTACAGGGAACATATATCGACATATTTATGCATTCATTTGTTTGATCTTGTAGTATTCACGATATTTTCTGTACGTCCCCCGTAGAGAGCGTCTCTGGGGTTAATCGGTAAATTGATTATCAATGGATGTGCTTCTGTGAAGGCTCTAATTTCATCGTTTAGCATTCCTCGAAATGACATTCCCATATCTCAATTACTTCTAGTCCAAGGCCTTCGGAGTCTCTCTACTTTGCTAACTTGATTGTTCGTATCGACTTTCCAATGTATTCAACGGATCATTATGCAGAGCGATTGCTTCTGTTGTATTTGAAAACATCGAGGGCAACCGTGAAAATAGCATCCTTGGAATTCAAACACTTAATTTGTGTCGCTACAAAAACCGTCTACTTTATGTCCCTTAACAATGGTTTCTATACCCTTAGCGGCGTGTTGAATTTTGATTCCTCTTTGATGTTCCTCCCACAACAGCCATTGGATGGCAATTTTGACTGATTTTCACGCCATCTATAGCCCCCTTTTGGAATACCCCGATCGTCTCAGGTTTTAAAAATTGCGTCTAAAGACTTTGTCTACAGCATGATGCACATAGTGGTGCTTTTCCTGGAAGGGATCGACTGTGGTTTCGGTTTTCATCAGGTCTCGACAATTTGAGACACGCCTGTGTCAATATTTCCACATCGGAGATACAGTATTCAACGATTTCTTCTGAAAATCAAAAACGTATCCCTCCGCTTGTCTTTCGCCATGCCATTTTAATAATTTTTTCCCGAGCGTCTTCCTTTAGAATGGGTCGGGATCGTAGAAGTCGAGCGCTGGAAATTGGCCTACATAATTCTGATGAGCCAAAGTGTTGAATAAATGTGGAAAGTATCCTTTCTTTAGCTCTTTCAAATCAAACGCCTTGGGTAGAGCAGTTAGAGGCATAGGAAAATAATTAAGAGAATCCAGAAAATTTTACATTTTCCTACCTCCATCAAATTAATTTTGTTCCCTCTCATAATTACATTCGGGTACAGACTAGTCTTCTCTAAAATGTAACGAAAGTACGAAACTGAATGATCAAATCCTCCACCATTATGCGCCAGTACAACTGAATTTCTTGAATTTTTTACGAAGTGTCAGAATATGATGCATAAAATGGAGACAATGACGTCCTTGACATCGAAGAATCTGCTATCGAGGCCACATTTCTTGCATATAGGATATCGGTACATGATTCACACAGTGGTTTGAATACACATAGATTTGGCTCATGCAGTAAAGATCCATTGGGTAATTCCTTCTCCTGACGGGTTTCCAAATCGTAAAATATTAATAAGACATCATTTGATTTAGGAATACTTCTGTCAGGCTGTATATAGCACATATGTTCAATTGGTTGATTTTTATAACATGTTTTACAAAGTATATTCCGCAGATGTGATCATTACCGTTGTGAACTTTAAAACAGTCTACACATCTTTTAATTTTAGAACAGACCGATGGTAAATGAGCGTTAAAACATTCTTGTCCATAAAAGCTTCTATTACATTCTTTGCATTTGATGTGCTTCGTTTTCAGGCAGGCCGGAGATCTTTTACAAGCATAACATTGTTTATCACATCTATGAATTTGTTTAGTATTATACGGAATGTGGCAGTTCTCACAAAAAAGCTGCAGCAAAAGGCAGCAGTGAGGGATGTTATGACGCTGTAGTGCCCCTCGTGATATTAGGTTAAGCGTCGGACCAGCGGACACGCCTTCAAAAATGACGTCACGACCTTTGCACCCAAACTTGTATACAACAATTTTGTAGTTTTGCAGATATCGTTGTAGCTTTTGAAGTTCAGGTATTCCACACCCCTCCTCAGGGATAACAATATCAGCCTTTTCCACAAGTTGTACAGCTCTTTGTCCTTGTATTTTTCCTCGATCACGGCGGATTCTGCTATAATCTTTGTCTTTGTTCAAATGGGCCATGGCGATGACAAGGGCTCGTGGGAGACACAAATTATCGGTGTTTTTAACGGTGATAATGCCTTTCTTTTGGCGCATTCCTCATCAAAGGTATTGAAATTCTGAGCTCTACCACGACCAGCAGGCAACCTTACGGACGTAATACCCAAGCAAAAAGTCTCGGTATTCAACCCCACAGAATTTGACTGATAGATGGAAGATATCTTCTCCCATATGTCCTCAGTTGAAACGTCGGAAAACAATTTAAAAGCTATCCATCCTTGACCGCGGGTAAAGTCTTTGGAACAGAAAGTGAATCCAACTTGATCACTGGGCTGGAGATGTTCAGTTCCTTTGGCTACTATTTCCTCCAGAGCGTCTTTGATCCATCCCACAGGTTCGACGTCTTTAGGGATAGGTCGTATTTTAAATTCCACTTCTCGCCCATATAGATTAAATTTTTTAATCTTCTTAGTAGAATCCTTAACGATGAAGAATTTTTCCATTTTTTAAAAACTAAAACGTTAACTAGCGACTAAATCTGAACTGAGCACGTCTGTTCGCTGCAGATAACTGACAAGATAATTTGCGGTGATTCATAGGTATTTATAATCTCGATTTTACCCCCACCACTTTTTAACTGACCACAGTGTTTCAAGGTCACCGCTGTTATCGTTGGTCAGTATTAACTCGTTGACAGCCTGCGCTTCCTGCCCATTCACCCATGCTTAACAGCCCCGCCCGGTACTTCTTGCATATCACCGCTACGACAACACCTGCCTGAACCTAACCTCATTTGCGACGTAGGTGATTGCCTTGTTGAATTATTAGATACACAATATAGACTGTACTATGTTTTCAATATTGTATCAATGTTAAAAATTAACTAACATTAACTGTATGCACCACATATGAGCAATTCCATTTTTATATGCACACTGAATATGACGTGTTGATTATTGAGATCATCCTATACGCATTGTTTCCGCGAATTTTATACGTTTTTCCTTTAAACTGAATCGCAGAATTGCATCTATAAATATCATTATTCATGGGCTTTTATCGATCTATATGCAAATATTTACCGCAAAACATGAAATGAGTCACATCGCTTACGCATAGACGTTATACTACACCTTACTATCGTCGGCTGTCTGAATCACTTCCGGTCGGGTGCGCATCTAACGGGGCCCGCCAATCAACATATACCATCAACCCGTTCAAACCCGCCGTCTGATCCACCAATCAGAGCACGCGGTGGATCTAGCGGTTCCCGCCAATCAACATATACCATCAACCCCGTTCAAATTTCCCGCCGTTGATCCGCCAATCAGAGCACGCGGTGGATCTAGCGGTTCCCGCCAATCAACATATACCATCAACCCCGTTCAAATTTCCCGCCGTTTGATCCGCCAATCAGAGCACGCGGTGGATGTGGTGGGCGTGGCCAAAAAGTGGAAGTGGTGGGGGGCGCCCAGAGTGCACCAGTATCTACTGCCATGTTTATACAGTGGGTAGTTAACCACGGGACCGTGCTATTTCCTGCGTTGACACCACACCGTTAAAAGCGATGTCGCGGCACTAGACCAATTCAACTAAACGCAACGCCAACTCTCCGGGTGACGTCACGAAGCTCCGCCCACATGCGCAATATCCTATCTTCAGTGTATGTGTATCGTGTGTATATACCGTGACTACTAGTGCTGCTCTAAGCCCTTGTATAGCGCACAGCGCATGATGTAAATGCATTATTGTTGCTCTATCTCTTAGAACAGTGGTCGCCAACCTTTTCAGTGTGTTGAGCTACTTTGATAATTTTGGAATAAATAGTGAGCTACCTAGTCGTAAGCAATGTAAGCCAACTTAACTGAAATTATACACAGTTGTATGCGACATGCATGAGTTTAGTTTACTAATACTAATAAACTAATACTAATAGGTGTATATAACTACATAACTACATCCATTCCTACCAATCGTAGG
Organism: Acanthoscelides obtectus; assembly: GCA_963669975.1. Classification (NCBI taxonomy): domain Eukaryota; kingdom Metazoa; phylum Arthropoda; class Insecta; order Coleoptera; family Chrysomelidae; genus Acanthoscelides; species Acanthoscelides obtectus. Next base: position 78,501,520 of record CAVLJG010000009.1, read on the forward strand.
TGTTTGAAAAATAAACAAAATTTTTCGTCAGCATATTACATATTACGATTTAATAAAGGTGACTAAAAATAAAAAAGAACAACGCACCAGTTTTAACAAAACCATGTCCAGATAATAAATGCGTGTTCAATGAGAAGCCTGACACTCAGACTCACTGACAATTTTTTTAATGTTTGGAGTATAATTTGATACCGCCTTTTGAATACAATTATCCAAATATTCATCTGTAAGCCGATTACGGTATTTGCTTTTAATAAACTTCATATTTGAGAAACGAGATTTACAGAAATAGGTTGAAATAATGCTTTCACTGTAAAGGTAACATGGCATAAAACTGAATGTTTATCTTTACTTACTTAAGGCCAGATACATTTTGTATTTGAGACTAATGATTTTAAAGCTAAATCATTTCGAAACGCAATCACTTCCATTTCTGTCACAGTGATATCTTCGCTGAAATTCTGCGTAACAGAAGTTGCAAACTGTTGGATATCAATTTTCATGAATAAAATTGCGTCACTATAGCAATTTCGTTGAAATCCTTGAAACGATTTTTGAAGTTATCCTACATGACATTTACTATCATATGGTTCTAATGGACTTTGAGATATCTTTGCTGAAAGTACAGGGAAATGCCTGGTATCGCCATCGATTAAGTTTTGTTCCCAAAACTCAGGCTTATTGACAAAAGCTTTTATATCAGAAATCATTTCTGCTAGTTCTTTGTATCTCCCCCGAAGCTGCAAATTAAGTTCAATTAATTTTTCTGTAATATCCACAAGAAAACCAAAATCTCTACGCCAGATTGAATTTTCCAGTTCCGTAATCGGTTCATCGCGTTGATTGAAAAATTGAACTATGGCAGATATGATCTCATAATGTTTCAGCACTCGTCCCCTGCTTATCCTTTGGACTTCCTAGTGAAGAACTAGTTCCCGTATTGAAACGCTTGAGCCCTAATCTTGTTCACAATTAATAAAATAAAGAGATATTGTTCTTCCCATTCCGAATGGAAATAGTATGTCTTCTTCTTCTTACTGCTGCTCATAATGTTTTTAATCGCAGGTCAACTCTAATCCAACCGCTGGACTTGTAGCCGTTCAGTTTTAAGCTGAGCGTACTGTCGCCGCATCTTGCGCATTTATTCCGTTCAAAGTAATCGAGATCGTTCTCGAACAGATCGCTCACCGCAGTGCTGCCGTTGCTTGTGTTTATTATGAGTATTTACAGAATTTACGGAATAGCACACGTTATGTTATTAGTGCTAACTTAATTCTACTTTTGCATTATTGAACAGTTCTGAACAAATATTCTAAAGAATAACGTCCCACCTGTTTTTGCTCTATCACATTCCAAACTATCATAATGAGTCCGACAATTCTATTCTCCAGGGGCTCACTAGAGCCGTGTGATACCAGGAGACAGAGGCGAGCGATCCCCGTAGAAATTCAGATAAGAAATGAATTAGACGAAAACAAATTGTGCTGCTATCGCGGTAGCGGAATCTATGGGCTCCGGGCCAGATTTATTTTCCACTCCCCCCCACGGAAGCAAAGAAAGGGGGCGGTTTTAACTTTAGATGATTGTAATTTACTATCAGCGTTCAAGTTCACTGATACGACTCTGCGGAAGCGATAGATAGCTATTTGTCTGGGGGGATCCTGAAATGTTTAATAGGTGTTTTTCCGAGTGGAGAGATTCAGCCTGAGATGCCATTTACTACAAGTTATCCATCGTATATTAACGCTTTCGAGCTAAGTGAGGTATACGAGGGTTGATGTCCGTGCTTCACTCCTGGCCCCTTGCAATAAAACTACATTTAATTTTTTTATGTTTTATTTTTCTACGCAATACCTTCAAACATGGATGCTCTTGTTTAGGGTACTCGAGCATTTCAGTGGCTTAGATAAGAATGTTAGGCGACTGCTGAAAAATGCTCCTGTGTCGTAGATATCACCTGTTGTAATGACATGTTCCACTCTATACCAATACAGGTGCCTCATTACCATGTTGGTCTTCACAAGATATTTTCCACACTTAAAATTGCGACATCAGCGTTTAATTATAGGATGGGCCATAATAAAATTCACTTTCGACTACGTTATATACAGGGTGTTTCAGTTTATTGTTGCATAACTTTAAGATTCGATAGAACTTTTAAAATTATGCATAAAGTCTATATAAACACGGGTCGAAAATGCGTGGCTTCCGAAATACAGGGTTTAAATTTACTTCTAAAATATTTTGTTTAAATATTTCGAACAATATTTGATGTATAACAGTGAAAATTGGTATACAAGGGTTTTTTGGTACGAAAAACGAACCATGGGCATAGTTTTGCTGTATCCGCTAGAGGGCGCTCTCTACTGTACCTTTAGTGTATTAAAATGACCGAAAATTTTTTTCTTAGTACAATTTTTTGCTTTTTGAATAAAAAAACCGATTCTTGGCACTTTTCGACATAAAAAAGCTCTCTTGTGAATTTTCGTTATCGTTAGTCGTTTTTGAGATATTTCGATGTTTAAGGTTCGATGCATTTTAATTATTTATGATAAAATAACGTTAAAAAGTCAATATCTCGATAATTTTTAGAAGTAGGCTGTGTCTGCAAATATCTTTGAAATTGAAAGCAGAATAAGGTTAAACGTCAATTAGTTGACAGTTAGTTTTTTGTCTGTTGAAACCTGAAACGTTTTTTGCAATTGTGAATGCACGAAATTTAGTTTCTTTTACCTGTTTTTTTTTTGTAAGTTTTAAAAAATGCCATTTGTATTCTCCAATCAAGAGTTAGCGGATATTCATTTTGTGTATGGCTTTGTAAATGGAAACGCAGCAGAAGCAGCCAGAGAATACGCACGAAGATTTCCAAACAGACGACATACACTCGCTCAGTATTTGTAAGAGTGCATCGCCAAATAATTGAAAATGGTTTTGGAAGTGGATTCTTGATACAACTGATAATAATAGGGAGTTTTTAAGTAACGTTTTATGGACCGATGAGTCATGCTTCACTAGACGTGGAGTGGTAAATTTTCATAATCAACATATTTGGTCGCATGAAAATCCGCATGCAGTTCGGGAAAGAAATTTACAGCATGAATTTAGTGTGAACGTGTGAATGGGTATCTACCGTAATCGACTATTTCGACCCTACCTTTTGCCTGCAAGGTTAAATGCTTCGACCTTCTTGGAATTTTTAAAGGGCTGAACATGCGAATATGTGGGATGATGTTTTGTTAGTTTTAAGAAAGATTGGCCTGGTTCCAGCTTGCTGGTTGTCCAGCTCATTATTCGAGAATAGTTAGAAACTGGCTGGACGAAAATTATCCAGAAGATGGATCGGCCGTGGAGGACCAGTCGCCTGGCCTCCACGATCCCCTGACCTAATCTTTGTGTGGGGATTTCTAAAAGAAAAAGTGTACCAGACTCCCGTAACCACAAGATATGCTAATAGACAGAATCAGGAATGCATGTGTGAAATAAGGCCTTATTTGAATAATGCTATACCACGTTCGATCATTCGTAGATGTGAATTGTGATTGAACAATTGGGTTTACATTTCGAGCAACTACTTTAGATTTTGTATGTTTGTCCTAACTATCCAATAGCATTTTAGTTGAAAATAATTAATTAACTTGTTAAAATAATATTGGAAAATTAAACAAATTAATATTCTGTTTTTTGTGTTTAGTTGGAGTTAGGAATTATTGCTGTGTTTAAAAACACAATCTAAACGATCATCTTAATTACTTGTAATGCCCAAATCGAAAACGTAAAAAAAAAATATTTTTTCCCATAAATAATTAAAAATGCATCGACCTTAAAAATCGAAATATCTCAAAAACGGCTAACTAACGAAAACTCAGAGGATAGCTTTTTTATGCAGAAAGGTGCGAAGAATCAGCTTTTCTATTCAAAAAGCAAAAAATTGCACTAAGAAAAATTTTTCGGTCATTTTAATACACTACAGGTACAGTAGGAGAGCCCTCTAGTGGCTACAGTAAAACTGCCCATGGTTCGTTTGTCGTACCAAAAACCCTTGTATACCAATTTTCACTGTTATACATCAAATATTGTTCGAATATTTAAAAAAAAACTATTTTAAAAAGTAAATTTCGGAAACCACGCCTTTTTCGACCCATGTTTATATAGACTTTATGCATTAATTTTAAAAGTTCTATTGAATCTTAAAGTTATGCAACAATAAACTGAAACACCCTGTATACTCACCTACTTTATGAAAAAATAATGCTGCAATGAATTTGAACTTCCTGGGCACCGGTTAAAAATGGGAATGTGATGGCATTATTAGATATTTGAAACGCATTCACCAAAATTTAACAGCAAAACATTTTTTTAAACCGAAACCGAAATTTCTGAACCAGCTTAGTTTGGCCGAAACCAACCTAGAAATATGGCATTCTTATAGTAGCCTAATTATTTGTTAGCCTAATAATTTGTTCTAAAGACTTCTCCTGCTAGAACCGGGAGGTCAAGTATTGTACCTATAAGGAAAAACAAAACTTTATAAAAATTACTTTGTATTCATCTTATTTATGATACGTTTCTATGACATATTAATTAGGAAAAAAATAGTCAAAAAAATACTATTCACACTTGAGAAACAAAATAATGAATTTCACCTATTTCTGATCCTTAAATATTTATTATACAGCGTGCTCTAGAGTTGGGCAATACTTTTCTTTTTCATCGGCCCCGTATAATGAACAAAATAAACGACGATGTGAAAAAAAATTGACTAAGATAAAAAGGTTGTGGAAACGAAATTTTTGATGGAAAGTTTATTCGACTCTAGAAGCTCATCAACAAATGTTAGTTGATTTTAAATATACAAGTGCTACTATAATTTCTTGAATTTACATCAGTCTTAAAGCGAATTATATTGTTTTACATTTTTGGCGTCTTTGGATATTCAAAGGCCTCATTCGGCCTCCAATTTAATAAAAGCGTGCGGAGAGATAAATAAACACCAGCCAGCAAGGCCAGTCAAGGCAAAATGAGATATATCATCTCCACAGTGGCGTAGCTGATAAGGTCCAGTCCAAAGATCAACTTCTTCAAAAATTCCTCATTGTATATATATTGTGGATATCTACCAAAGCTCAAGCTGGTGTAGGTTCGTGGAATCTTAATTTTTTCTGGCACGTATAAAATTCTTATCGGCTTTGTTAAAAAGAATGTTTACAATAAGAATAAGGACTTTTTCAATGATCTTATTTATGATTTGGAAACAAGTTAAACGAATTCGATTTCAACTGGAATAATAATTTTTCATGTGTACAGTTCAAACCCAACAAAAAAGAAATAGTAGCGTCCCAACGCCACAAGTAGACTTGTCACTTGTTTTGTTTCTTGATGCGGAGTAAAACAATTTCAATAATATTAATGTTTTAGTCGCTATAGAGGTGGTGAAGGTGTAGGTAAAGCATAGTTCATCTAAGGCTCTGAGGTGGCAGGCGACGGGTGGGGGTGGTAGGTGGCGGCAAGACGCTGACAATTTTTGAATAAATGGGGGAAAAACGATATATCCTCAAAATTTCACTAGTGGCGCAGTTGTATGCATTTCTATATGGAAAAACTATGGAAAATACGTTGTAACGGGTGATTGTCTTAAGAGGTACAGGAAAAAAACACAAGAAATTGAAAAAAAACGATTAATCTTTATTTGAGTCGATAGAACGGTCGATATAATTTAATGT
>CAVLJG010000009.1:78507739-78633776 GCA_963669975.1 Acanthoscelides obtectus
CTAGGCGCGTTGGAGAATGCGTAGCACATCAGCGTGCATCCACACATTATTAAAGGTCAAAGGGCTTTAAAGCAGTGCAATCATTTTGAAATGTTTATCATTTACTTATTATGCTTCATTAAGTACTTATACAAAGTTTCATTAAAATAAAACCATTTAAACTGGATGTTCGGATTTATATGTCACTTAGTATGTATAGAGATTTGTTCTTGAACATACTGAAGCTGTTAAAATGAAGATGGTAGTTGAATAGTTGCACAAGACCTTCATAGCCTAAATCGGATCATTGACGATGTCAAGATGCTAAATGGACCTTCGATGGAATACCTAGTTGCTCAAAATTTTCAGAAGGTGTCAGAATGATTTATAGTTTCATAACCTAAGCCGAACATTCATTGTTGTTGCAAGCATCTGGGATAAAATAGCCCAACGAACCTAGTGACCAAAATGTTGGATCCTTAGTATGTCAAGAGGCTGATACCCTCAATTTTTTATTCTATCACGCTCAAATCTCACCAAAGAATTGTGCTCATTCGCGATCATGGATAATACCGTAAAAAATACAGTGATTGTGTAACGCAATTGCTACAATAAAAATTCATCGCTACGCATCATTTCGAAAGCGTACATCCATTGTGTTTTTTGGTATCAAAAGTTGTGGGTCAATATTCTGTGTAGCGAATATACAAGTCACGCACAAGGGGATTGTAATGTTAGAAGGCAAACTTTTTGGCAGAGGTGGCCGGTAATTATTTTTAACTTGTTTTACCTTTATACGAGATCATTTGGAAATCCATCCGTTAACTAATAAACATTGCTGTCAACAACGAGTATTTTAGATAATTAATTTGGTAAACAAACAGTTGTTTTGGAGCAAACTGGTTTATATGTTTTTGATTATAATTACTTGAAGCAGGTACACGAATAAAAGAAAAGCCGACATGATAAAATAGTAGTTTCGATATCACAACGTTGATTACAGCGATGGTTGCATTTTCAAAAGAGTATTCCGAATTTTGAATACAAAATCTACTAGGACCTATAAAAATCCATCTTTTTTTGCCCGCACATCCTGTCACGTGTCGACCATTCAACCTCGGACACTCTTGGCTAATCTTTCACTACGCCGCCATTACGTTTCTCGTCGCTGTCGGTGTTGGTTACGTGGTGGTACTTTTTTGTCCGTCGCCGGGTCACTCGGAAAACCCGCCGATCCTAAAGTGCGCTCAATACTTCGATATTTAATGCTGAGAGATGCTGTGAAATGTTATTTAAACTTTTCAAGCTATTCAAAATCGCCAGCTGAGCATGGTCTCTAGCTGGTTCATGGCAACGCTCGGTTTCACGTTGCGGCAAGAGCACACACAACTGGACAAGGTTCATTGGAAATTAGTGGATCATCCACCATATTTGACTTAGCACCATCAGACTTTCATCTTTTTTCAGAAGTTAGGAATCACTTGGTTGAAAGGGCTCGAAAAATGATGACATGTTAAAAGAAACAGTTGCTAACTGGATTAACGGTCAGGCGACGGCGTTCTTTGACGACAGGATCCAAAAGCTGGTACCACGAATTGCCACCGTGTAAGTGTTTCTGATGACGATGTTAAAAAATGAAAAGATGTTCATATTTTAGTTTGTGATACAGTTTACGTTATAAGTTTTTCTGACTCCATTACAGAACTATTTTTACTTAAAAAATGACCATCGTATATAGGAATGACTCTCTACTCACGTTCTGGTTACCTCGGTGGCAAGTGAAAATGACATTGCCAATGTACTTTGAAAAAGGCGACCAAGTCTGACGAAAAGGTAGTAATTCCAATATATGTGAGTTGGCTAAATTCAAGATCATTTGATATAATCCATGAATGGGTAACTAGCAATTGAATCTCTTGAAAGAGATTTTTCTGGTGGTGGGGTAGAGTTACTGAAAAGTAAAGAGACATCCTGCCACTGAATCTTGTATTTGTATTTATTTATAATCTCCATTCTTCAAACCATAAAATACACTTTTGATAAGCACCTAGAACGTGTAACTTTTGGCCCTATATAGTTGTAGTTGCATGCATCTCACTAACGCTGGCCTTTCTTTCTGTAGTGTTGTGTGTTGGGCTGTTTCTATTCGTAAATGTCAAACAAATAACTACTTTCCCGACACGTCATAAATTAGAGTCTAGCTATTGATGTCAACATAATCATTACTTCATATTTCTAACACTAGATGGAGCACTGTATGCAAGTGCATCCTGTAAAACGAATCGCTCCCCTTTGCAAGCTCAAAGTAAATGAACTCTCACATTATCAGCTCAGCTTCTGTGTTTTATTTGTATAAACAATAACTACTTTGTAAACAAAAACAATTATCTAGCTGGTGAAACTGTGTCAAGGCCCATCCACAGCGCACATAATGGACAGACCCGCGGGTCGTTGACTCTCGCAAATATTGCATCAAAAAGGAAACACTCACAGCACGGGATATTGCCATTTGTATGCATATCTTTTTCCTAAGAAAAAGGATCTGAACAATAGATGCAGCGAACGTCTCGTCTAGTATTGCATAGAAGGTTGGCTGTTTATAATACGACGCTGCTTTGCCTCTATACTTGAAGCTTTTGTATGCGCGATACCTTTTCCGTCCTACAGCAAATGTGGTCACTGCACCCGCAAAACTGCAACCGGAAAAGTGTTCATTACGTATGAGTTTTCGTTTAGATTATTGTGGAGAATAGGGATGACGCAACGAATTCGAATAGATTTGAACATTGTGTGGTTTTAGTTCATACGTTTGACTACCATTACCTGCTAAAGTGACAAACCAATACATCGGCGTACATTATTTTTCAGTGGATATTGAAGTAGGTATTCGTACTGGGTGTACTCACGGCAGATATGTGTGCTGCAATGTGAATCGCTCAGTTATTGTTAATAAATACTGAGAAATTAAACTGACTACCTAGATCGGAAATAAATATTTATTAACGGTAGACCATACAGGGTGTCCAGAAGTCGACGTCAAGCCGAAACCGGGTGATAGCAAAGTCATAACAGCTATCAGAAACTATTTAAAAAATTTTATGTATGTGTTTTGAAAATTATAGGTCTTTGAAAAGATATAGAAATTTCACACCTACGGCAGTCTGTCAACTCCTGTTACTACAATATTAACTTTTTTTGGATTTCATTTTTACAATGTAATGATGAATAATGCATCTTCAAACTGGTGTCTCAACCTTACTGCCAATTTTTCTCGTTCAGGAAAAATTGCCACTTATTTCCCAACCAAGTATTCCAAAGTAAAACTTTGCTCACTTTAACTGGCTGTACTGGAAAAAAATGTACTACGAGAGTTTGGCAAGTAACCCTAAAGTTGGCGCATTTAATAAAGATTCCAAATGGTATAACACTTAGAAGATTACTCGTTAACTTATGCACAATTTTTATTGAAAAAAAAACTGATGAAAATTTTTCAAAATTTCCTAATTAAACAGCGATTATGAAAACGCACAAGGACCCTTAAGGATAACTGTTTGCACAACAGCGGGCGTCAAAATGCTGCTGATGGTGATTTACCTTTACAGCAAATGCTCAAACTGTTTTCCTTCAGCCGCAATACACGCTCGGATCTAAAAAGATCGGGTTAAACGAGCGAATCCACGGTTATTAACAAACTCAGCTGCTTCCAATAGTCTTTGCCGCAGCTCAGCTACATTTCGAATCGGCTTGAAATACACTTTTTCTTTTACAGTTCCCCAGTAAAAAAATCTAAAGGATTCAAATCAGGTGATCGGGCTGGCCACGGTATTGTACCAGACCGCCCTATCCATCTGCCTGGAAAGTTTTGATCGAGATACTCTCTCACTGAGAGTGCATAGTGCGCTGGGCAGCCATCATGCTGAAACCACATGTCCCTGTAAATACTCAGTGGCACGTCCATCAATAAATTTTGTACATGATTTTTTCAAAAAATCCAAATAAACTTCAGCAGTCAAAGTCTCTGGGAACTCAAACGGACCGATTATTTTACCATTTAAAATTCCTGTCCAATGGTTTATCTTGAAGCGATATTGAGATTTATCTTCTCTCATCAAATGTGGGTTTGCTACGTGCCACTCTGTAAGTTATGCAGGTTCATGTACCCATCTTTCTTAAATGTGGTCTCATCCGACCATAAAATTTTTCCAAAGAACTGTGGATCTTTCCTGTGTCTTTCTAACATTGTGCGACAAAAAGCAACTCGGGGCTCATAATCCCGGGACAGGAGAGGTTGAACACGCTGTATGTGTTTCAGCATGATGGCTGCTCAACGCACTATGCACTCTCAGTGAGAGAGTATCTCGATCAAAACTTTCCAGGCAGATGGATAGGGCGGTCTGGTACAATACCGTGTCCAGCCCGGTCACCAGATTTGAATCCGTTAGATTTTTTTACTGGGGAACTGTAAAGAAAAAGTGTATTTCAAGCCGATTCAAAATGTAGCTGAGCTACGGCAAAGACTATTGGGAGCAGCTGAGTTTGTTAATAACCGTGGATTCGCTCGTTTAATAACCCGATCTCTTTTAGGAACATGTCGAGCGTGTATTGCGGCTGAAGGAAAACAGCTTGAGCATTTGCTGTAAAGGTAAATCATCATCAGCAGCATTTTGATGCCCATTGTTGTACAAACAGTTATCCTTAAGGGTCCTTGTGCGTTTTCATAATCGCTGTTTAATTAGGAAATTTTGAAAAATTTTCATCAGTTTTTCTTCACATAAAAATTGTGCATAAGTTAACAAGTAATCTTCTAAGTGTTATACCATTTTGGAATCCTTATTAAATGCGCCAACTTCTAAGGTTACTTGCCAAACTCTCGTAGTACATTTTTTTCCAGTACAGCCAGTTAAAGTTGAGCAAAGTTTTACTTTGGAATACTTGGTTGGGAAATAAGTAGCAATTTTTCCTGACCGAGAAAAGTGGCAGTAAGGTTGAGACACCAGTTTGAAGATGCGTTATTCATCATTACATTGTAAAAATAAAATCCAAAAAAAGTTAATATTTGAAGTATCAGGAGTTGACAGACTGCCGTAGGGTGTGAAACTTCTATATTTTTTTCAAAGACCTATAATTTTCAAAACATATACATAAAATTTTTTTAAATATTTTTCTAATAGCTGTAATGACTTTGCCTATCGCCCGGTTTCGGCTTGACGTCGACTTCTGAGACACCCTGTATATGAACAATTCCGCTTAGTTCGTAATTTTGAAAGGTGAACAATACCTGACTTTCGAAATAGTGGAACACTTTGCAAGAATTCTACTTTTCAAATAGCTTGGTTAAAAGAAAATACCTCGTTGAGCATAAAATGGAAATCCTTTTATTATATCCTTGTCACTATATGTTATATTCAATAAATAAAATTGTTTTAATTGATTTCACATTCATAGTTTTTTCATAGAAACTCGTGGCACTAAAATGAGATAATAGAATTGGTACTTAGATCGCGAAGGTACCTTACCTTCAAAATTAAGCAGATGAACTTAACTTTTAGTTCAGTTCAGTTGGAATAAAGTGTAGGTTGGTCCTTTTCAGTATCGACCAAAAAATTTGGTGTATCTCCAATATTTTGCATTTCTAAATGTAACTGTTAGGTATACAATTGTGTTAACAAACCTATCAGTGGAACTGTGGTTAATGAAACAAGAAGTGAACTGAAATAAATCAAATTACACACACTTATCTATTAAAAGATTTGCTCTCATTCAGATTAGACTGATTTTTGTAATCCACAGCCCAGTGGTGTGGGGTAGAAAGTAAAATTGTTACAATATGGCGCCCCATCTCGTAATTTCATATGTTATTTTAAAGCTAAAGTATAGAACTCATCCTTCAATGTTTCCATTCCAAATTTCAGCTTGCTAAGTTGACGCGTTCAAAAAAATGTATATTAGGTTCTGTACTTTGAAGTAGCAATGCTTCCTGCATGTGTACAACGTCAGTTTCTCTCCCGATGAACTGCCCGCTGAATGAATGTTGAGAGGCCGGACTGAATCTCGTCAAGATTGAAAGTGTGATGTCCTGTTATGAGCGGTGATGCTGGCGCAGCAAGTAGCACGCTTACGTTTGTCGTCCGTCAATTGAGACATTTCCTGCAATTAAAATAGTTCGCTTTTATCTTTTTAGAGCACCACGGGATCGCCAGCATGCCATTCGATAACTACTGTCGTTCACTCGCCGCTCGCCAGCCGTGAATGCTGCAACTTCGAGGAACTTTTTCTACCATGAAATGTAAGAGCGATGCATATATTAAAGTGACTGGAAAGAGGTAGTCATGATCATGTTGTGGGTGCCTGGCTGCAATTGTATACCACTAGTCCAAAGGAGCGAAGGGGGGGGGGCTGATGGTGAAATCTGTACTAATGGGTCATCTGAACCTGAACGCTGACAATGACGCAAATATCTTATGTCATCAATTGTTATATCTAAATTCAAGTTGTATCTAACCTCAAATCGACTAAACCCTCTGTTATTTTTATTAATGCCCACAAGCACACATATAGAGCGAAAAAAATGGGGTCAAGTAGGTTGACTCAGCGCTTCCACTTAAGTACGGCGCAATTTAAATCCTCTAGAATTAGTCCATAGACTTGATTTCCCTGCCCTTCGGTAATTACTGTCCATCTGGCAACTTTGTCTCTATCCAAGTCTATTCGGCAGTGACGCGAATAATTCAGATATTGGAAATACCAATAATAATTAGGACGCGCGAACAAACCAGATGCCCTTCGATGCATCCAAATGTCCTGACCATAATCGTTAATATTTATTACCTCTTCAGGGGCGGTTTGTGTCGGTAACACATATTTCAGTCCGGCTAGATGGCGCTAACCATCTCGCACCGCGCGAATAGCCTTCTGAATTTGCATCTATTGACATACGATGGATATTTTTCATACGTGCGATGTAAAACTATGACATGGATTGAGTTATTAATTCTCGTATAAATGAATGGGATACTTTAATGGACGAATCTCCCGTTACATATCCGCGTGACTATTAAATAGACGTATCTCTCCATTTCATGATTTATGAACATGATCATACGTTGTCCTGAATCAACCATGTCTTGTCAATTAACATCCGTAAAGTACGTTCTCTCGTTTGACCCTACTAAATATTTACTGAATGCTGAATTAATAAGGCGTATAATGCCGAAACTTCTTGGTGGATGTAACGGTGATTGATTCGTAGCAGACAAAAAGCAACGTGTATATTTTGGGAAACGGGACTTGCTTCAAGGTCACAGGACAACAGTGCCGATTCTGACTATAAAAATCGTCTTGCATCATTACGTACCTAGGCGCAAAAGTGTGCCATTTTTGGCCGATCATCCTTATATCCTCAGGCGCGCACTGGGGTATACTGTACGAGAACAACAATGATATTCCTCCAGCAAGGTAGGAATAGGATTTTTTCCACTACTAAATAAAATATATTACTGAATTTAATTTTATTAGACTTTGAAATATAACATCTCTCATAATTTCCTTGACGTTCGACAACGCTGTCAGATAAACCCGACGCAATATCTGCATCACATAACGGACTGTAAGGCAGGGGTCCTGCCGCTAGTTTTGTTTTTGGCAGAACATCCGCCCACCCTGCAACCGAAACTGAAACTATGTTGGTATGTTTTCTCACTTACAAATCAATGAGGAATTCCAGCTTAGGCTCAATTTGAGACAGAATAATCAATAGATACAGTTTGTTTCTACAAAATAAATTTCCTAAAAATGTAATACAGGGTGCGGCTGAGAGGACGGACGTTTTTGGGATGGGTAGTACTCTCCGCCCCCGTCTACAAGAGAGGTGGGGAGGGTGCCGTTTGACTCGTAAGATCCTAGCATTATTTTACCAGTTGTCGTTATGGAGCCTTGTACGGTGGAGCACCGCGTTTTCGCCTATGATTGTTTCGTCCGAAATAATGAGTCAGTCATAGTCGTACAGCGTGAGTTTCGGCGCCACTTCAACATTCATCGGAATAGAGCTGTTCCCTCTCGAAACACCATCCTTCGTTGGGTTGAATCACTTCGCAGGCGTGGTGAACCGATCAACAGAAGACCAAGAGGAGCGCCACGAACAGTTCGAACTCCTGAAAATGTTGACAGGTCTTTCTTGGCAGTCCGACTCGACCTGCCCGGAAACATGTTGCTGCACTTCGCCTTAGTGATGGTTCGGTAAGGCGAATTTTGTATATGAAGCTCCGCTTTCACTCCTACAAATTGGCCATTGTGCAACAGTTACTGCCCAGATATTATGCACAACGAATGAACTTCGCACGTGAGATGGAAGCACTGATCATCAAAATGAGAACCTCATTTTGTTTATGTGTGACGAAGCCCACTTTCACCTAAACAGCATGGTTAACCAGCAGAATTGTCGTTATTGGGCTAATGAAAATCCGCACATTTACACGAAAGACCGCTGCACAGCCCAAAAGTAACGGTTTGGAGCGCTGTATCGCAAACTTGCATCATTGGCCCTTACTTCTTCGAAGACGGTAATGGTCGTGATGTTACCGTGAACTCAGAGTGTTACGTCGACATGATCACCAATTTCTTTCTCCCTGAATTACGACGGCGACGTGTTCCAATCCGACGTGTGCGGTTCCAGCAGGAATGGGCGACCGCCCACACAGCCCGAGCATCCATGGGCGTATTCGCCCTCTCTTCCTGGTCGCCTTATTTCAAGGTTTGGCGATGTTCATTGGCCAACTCGGTCCTCAGATTTATCCATATGCGATTTTTCCTGGGGACACCTCAAGGCTAGAGTATACGCGAACAAGCCCCGAACTCTGGACGAATTGAAGGGCGAAATTCGCGTGGAAGTCGCCCAAGTTGAGAGAGCGATGTTGGAGAGAGTCTACGCGAACTTCCAAGAACGCCTCCAGCACTGCATCAACGATTTCGGCTACCACATGCCTGATGTGATTTTCCACACTTGATTGTCTCAAATGCTATTTCCTTGTGAACCTGATTCCATCAATAAATTTGTTTTCGAGTGAAAATTAACTATTTTATGTTTTTTTAAAACCGTCCATCCTCTCTGCCGCACCCTGTAGTTACCAATCTCTTCGAAACAGCTTTTGTTTTTAGTATTTGTATAATTCTTCTAGAAAACCACTATTTATTCGTTCAATGATACACATATCATCATCTAGATACAGGGTTTCCCAACCTTTTTTGGTTGAGGCTCCCCGTACTATAAATTATATTTTCATGTCCCCCCTTTACTTTTTCAATAAGTACAGAAAAAATAACGCACATTGGATAGGTACAAAGACTTTCATTTTAGTTCAAATAAAGAAACTTTAAAGGTTTAAATAAACTAATAATGTTTTTTATCGAATAACATAAGAGTAGGTACTAATGATACACTTGAGGTTGCATGTTCTGTATCAGTTGGTTGATTCTAGGTTCTGTTTTGCCAGAGCTATCATCAGGTCGCTATCGACATCAAGGCGATTTCGCTGTTTAGTTTTGATTAAAGCTAGAGCAAAAAAGCCTGTCTCACATAAGTAAGTTGAAGAGAAGGGAACTAGTATTCGTAAAGCAGGAGAGGCAAGTGTCCAATTAACAGGCAATCTTTTGATCCAAAATTTCTCCAATTTAAAAGACGGAAGTCATCTTTCATGAACGAATCAGCCCTCATTTCTAGAAATTCTTCCTGAACTCCTTCTGGTAATTGTGACACATCGACCACAAATGGATTTCATGTCATGTGCCATATGGATGTCTCGATAGTATCGGCGAAATTCATCTTCCAGCGCTTGCAAATGAGTTTTTATGTCAGCTTTTAAATTTGCGTTCAGTTATTTTAATTGCTTCGAACAACCGATAAAAAGATATAACATTTTCAGAAGACCACTTTTTGATTCCAAAGTTGAAGCGTTGATATGAGCCCCTGAATATAATCATAATTGCTTACTATGGAGTTGTTTCTGCTCTGAAGTTTTAAGTTTAGCTCATTCAAGGAGTCAAATATGTCAGTTAAATAAGCCAACCTCCATTGAAATGTGTCATCTTTCAACATTGTCAAGAAATCGTGTTTTTCTTTGAAACTCAAGAAAAAGAATTACCTTTTCGTTCAATTCATAAAGGCGATCCAACATGTTGCCTCTGGAAAGCCAGCGTACTTCTGCATGGAAACAGAAGAACCTTGTGATGAGAATCGTTATCCTCGCAAAGTAAAGTAATAACCGACTGTTCAAAGCGCTGCTCTTGATGTAGTTTACAATACTTATAGCCGAGTCCAAAGTCTGACGTAATTTCTGTGGCAATGCTTTGAAAGTCCATTGATTGAATTGAACAATAATAATTTCATAAAATAGACTATGTATTTCCCAGTAGTGACAATAATTATGGTAACATTCAAAAATTGAAAAAGGGATTAATGACAGTGACATTTCTGTGCCCAACAAGACAAATAATTTCTACACGAATGCTCATTTATATTCATTACTTATATACCTACTCGTTTGCTAATTGTCACTATTTACGGGGAAATCAAGCTAGAGTAGCTAAATATACATATGTCTGACGTTTCGGCTATATTGGTAGGGTTTTTGAAAGTACAAGTCAAAAAAAAGATTTGGAAAATCAGTTGGCGTCGAGTTTTGAAGCACCCTGTACATCCAACAATATTTTCTTCAGCTCTAAAATAATTCCAGAACGAGCAATAATTAATGAAATAAAACCCTGGCTTTGTGCGACCCTGTGTATGAGTCTATGTATTTAAATCGTTACCATTATTCGTGTCCGTCTACTATTGTACATATCGTTTCACACGGTGATATATCATTCTTATGGGCTCAATAAATTATGTTTTATTGGTTTCACTAACAACCAAATATAATACGGGCCGATGTAATTACTAGAAGTGTATGCCTCTCATTCTTCTAAACCGTAACGAAAACCTAGATGGTAAAGGTTAATCTCGAAACACCAAACAGTTCTTGAAGAGGTGTTGAGTCTCTTTTACTTCCTACGCCGACTGGCGAGACAGTATTGTGACCGTGAAAAATTTCGAAAGTGAGATAGTATGTCCTTGAAATGTCACGAAAAATGGTGTCACTCATTTTCGTCGGTCTGTCTGTCCATCTGTTCATCGGTCTGTGGGTCTATCTGTCATGTCAGTCGGTATGTCTGTCTACCAATCCTTGGATCCCGCCTTGGCTACTCTATGACAGAAAGTGGCAAACGAATTTTGACAAAGTTACAACTATGCCAAGCACGAGAAACCTTTATAGTTTTTGAAAATCAACATAGTGTCGGCGAAGCTTCGGGCAAAAAAACAAAAAAAAATAGAAATCTATCGAATTGCAGTTAGGAGTATTTGACGAATTACTTTATTCATTTGTATGATAAGTGAATTTAGCGGAACAGAATTGCCACTTTTGATGGTAGTTTGGTTAGAAAAATTCAAAATCAGACATTGCTGCCTTTTATATCTAATATAATTTCTATTTTAAAGCTTACCAGCTAAAAGAAAAACTGTATTCAACTAGCCAGTTTCGAAGTTACGAGGTGATGGACGAGTACAACAATTGGAAGCTTCGAAAATATCTGACGAATTGTTTTCGAGTACGTATATCTGTGGAGTGAGCCCTTGACAAAAGAGACAAAAGACTCTCAGTTGTGACATATTACTCTTAACCTTCCAGAGAGGCTTTGCAGATAAATGGCTAACTTTCTTTCCGGTGGCAAGTAATGCTTGGCTCTCCTCTTTATTTTATAATGCCAACGAGCGTGCTATCTAGGTATCATTTTTGGCCCCAACTCTGCTCTACAGACGTATCTGTCTGTTTTGCTAATTCTAACCTTTTCTGTTTCCTTTGTTCTGCGTCTCTGATGCCATTATAGCTCGTGACAAAAATTTATTGCATGCAGATAAAGCAGAATACATTCACTATTAATTATAGAAGTAGATCAAATTGGTGAACATTGCAGTACAAATGTAGGACAACTGCATTTGATGCCGACATTACGAGGAATCTAATGCATTTCCTCAAATTAAACGTGCTTTATTACCTGTTTTTACAAAATTGGACTGGGACCACGTAATAGCCAGCGCTCATTGCATCACAATAACAACAATAGCAATAATAGGTTCTCCCGATCGATATTCCTGAATAAGTGGAATTAGCTTCAGGATCAGTGGCAGACGGAAGGGAGCGATTCGGATTGTTTCAACGCTACCCTTTCGTTATTGATAGAAAGAGTGGTTACTGGAATTACAATTTGGAAGGAGACAACAACCCAGATATACTCTGAGAATGTTGATGGTTATGATAGAAACTTAGTTCCCGAAAGAACCAAAATTAGTTCGTATCACAAACACAATCTGGTCTGATACCGACCACTAAGCCTCTAAGAATACTCTTTATGGTCTCATAGAGAAATGCTTAAGCATTAATTCAGATACTTATTAACCTCAAAAATAATAATTTTTATTCTTCATTTCGAGATGATTCATTGTTTTGATAGTACTCATGATCATTTGACGATTATTTCAACTGCTTATAAGCTTACTCAATCTCATAATTTACAGGTCAATATCACTCATTTTGCATTGGAAATGTCATAATCGATACCGTATAATGTGAATTCTAGCAAATAAATTCAAGGAAAATGTAGGGAATTTGTTTATCAGCTATGATTATTTATTCCAAACCGAGAAATTAATGACCTTCACGATATGTATCATCGAAAAGATGCTGGGATATTTTTATTTCAATCTTGTCATAATGTTCCTCTGAAGATGTATTACGATGTTACCGGGCGGTAAAATGGTGCACATTTCGCTGACCTTTTTTTAAGAAACTGCAAAAAATTGGTTAGTTCGCTCAAGAAAAGTTGTTTTGAACAAAATGGTCCTTGGTAACTTTTCTGAAGATGAACATAATTTTTTTAGGTTGCCAAGTATGTAAATTGAAGTTCAGATGTTCCTCCATAAAACCCTGAAGAACATTTAGATCATATTGAATCTCAACCTTGCTTAGTAGGTTGACAAAAGGCAAACTTTTGTTTTTCGTAGACTGTCTAGAAGTCAATAGAATGCCAACTAAAACGCAAATTCGTGTGTATGTCCTAACCTGAATGTTTAAAAATCATGAATTCATGCATTTTACTATTATTTTAGGGTTCACATAACACTGATCAACAGCCAAAAAATATCCTAAATGAAATCAATAAAATATTACTATTTTTAATGTGCTAAAACCGGAATGAAACTTATTTTTTCAATATTAGTTCAAGTTTTAGAGATACGGTAATTATATGTGTTCCTGCTGTGACAGTGTTAATATACTGTAATTCACAAGAATGCACGTGCTACATTTTTATATTCGGCAAGGAAAGATGATGTAATCGGCATGATTGTGTTACGTTATACATACGTGTACATTATATTGTTTTATATTAGCCATTTTTTCCTCAGTTGGCTGACAGCGTTCATGCAAGATGTCTCGAAAGTGTGTAAACAATCCAGATCAGTTTTGTTACGTGTGTGGTGATGTGACCTTTGCGTCTCAGAGACGGTCTATTACTCCACTAATAACATAGGCATATCAGCTTTATTTCGGTCGTAAACTTGGTGATCAAGACAAACAGTGGGCACCCCACATCTGCTGTAATACATGTGCTTCAAGTCTGAGGAGCTGGTTAAATGGCAAAAAACGGTCTATGCGCTTTGCTGTCTCAATGGTTTGGAGAGAGCCTACAAATCATATTAATGATTGTAACTTTTGCATGGTACCTTGTGTTGGACAAGCCACAGGTATGTCCAAAAAAAAAAAATCGGTTATTAACTACCCAAACATACCATCTGCGATGAGACCTGTGCCTCACAGTGACGAAAATCCTATTCCAAAACCCCCAGAATCCTACACTTGCGAATCAGAAAACGAATCAGATCATGGCGATCGAGTGATTCGTCAGTCAGAATTAAATGATCTTGTAAGAGATTTAGACTTCCAAAATGTGAGGCAGAGTTACTTGGATCAAGACTGCAGCAGTGGAACTTGTTAGAAGACGATGTTTCGGTATGTGTTTTTTCGTAAACGCCACAAAGACTTAGAACCATTTTAAATATGGAGAATAACTTGGTTTTCTGCAGTAACATTAACGGCTTACTGACGGCTTTAAATATAAACTATAACCCAGAAGAATGGAGATTGTTTATAGACAGTTCAACATTGACTTTAAAGGCAGTGTTATTGCATATTGGAAATATTTTACCATCTCTTCCTGTAGGGTATGCAGTTCACATAAAAGAATCATATGACAATATGAAGTACCTATTGACATGCATAAAATACGATGAGCACCAATGACATATTTTTGGCGATTTGAAAGTTGTTGCACTTTTACTTGGGCTGCAGTTAGGCTACACAAAGTTTTGCTGTTTTTTGTGTGAATGGGACAGTCGGGCAAAGGCACTTCGTTACACCAGACAAAACTGGCCTGTTTGTCAATTCCTAGAGCCAGGTCAAAAAAATGTATTATTAGTAGATTCGAAAAAAAATTTATTACCACCACTGCATATCAAGTTGGGCCTAATGAAAAAACTTTGTCAAGGCATTAGATAGAGATGGGTCAGCTTTTCAATACCTGCGTCAGAAATTTCCAAGACTAAGTGAGGCAAAGGTTAAAGAAGGTATTTTTGTTGGGCCACAGATTCGAAATATTTTGAAAGATACACAGTTTGAAAACACTTTAACAGGTATTGAAAAAACTGCTTGGAATGATTTCCGTCTGGTGGTCACTAATTTCTTGGGAAATAGAAAAGCTGACAACTATAAAACCCCTTGTCAAAAATATGCTGTCATCGTATCAGAAGATGGGCTGTAATATGTCTCTTAAGATACATTTCCTACACTCACACCTGGACTTTTTCCTGACAATTGCGGAGCCGTAAGTGATGAGCACGGCGAACGTTTTCATCAGGATATTTCAACAATGGAAAAAAGGTACCAGGGAAAGTGGAATCCTTCCATGCTTGCAGACTACTGTTGGACTCTTGGTAGAGATGCTCCAGAAACGATCCATAAAAGAACAGCAAAAAGACAGCGCATATAGTGATTCTTATAAGTATATGAATCTTGTTACTTTTTTTAATATATCCTTAAAAATAAAAAGTTTTTTTTCTAAACCGCAACTAATTTTTTTATTTCATTGTCATTTTTGGATTCAGCGCCCCAAAATTAACAAAGAAGTGCACTTTTCCCACAAGATACAATTAAAAAACTAAAATTTGTTGTCCAGTGTAATTTGTCAGGTATATCGCTGTATCCTTAGGTCAAAATGTTTTTATCTGTTGTTTACTCGGAGTGCTGATTGCTTAATCTCCGTATTTATAGACCTTTCAGTTTGTCTAGGTATCTATATCAGTTAGTTCAACTAAATAGCCTAATAACAGTAACTTACCTTCACCGAATTAACGTAACTTCAACTGCATATCTAAATTCTCAATAACGATAAAATCATTGCTTTCTGAAAGAGAACCTTACCCTTTTAGCATTAGTTAACAAAAACCGAGATAGTCTTGACTTAAAACTACCAGGGATTATCAACAGAATGTGCCAAGATTTCGTAATACTTACTTCCAATTTATAATAATAGTGCATGTTCACTTTCACTAGATACAATTTGTAATATATGGATATGGTCCCGTGTTGCGTAAAATTTCGAAAGAACACTTTAGGGCCGTTAATTATTTTGGAAAGTAGACGCGACGTTACGTTCTCGGTTTTGGAGTCTTTAATTTACAAGGTAATTGTCAAACGAGATCAGCGTTCTTACACAGAAAACGGTCTACTTTCACGAGTTGATGAAAGATGGTGAAATATCAAGGAAATATTGACTGTAGAAATCTGAACAAAACTTGATCCAAAAATGCAAAAAAAGTTATATTGGCCGTGTATTTATTATGTCACGTTAATTTGCTGTCAACAAGTTTCGGTTTAATAAGTGCAAAACAGATTCTAAGCTTCCGAAACGAAAATCTGGTTCTGATAAATTATATTGGGAGGTCAAAATCACTGATGCCATGACTTCAGAAGCTGCTGTGGACATGCTAGGTTATTTCCGTAGAGTCAGGAAACATCTTTCGCCATCAGCTCTAAGTAATATGGAATCTACTATCTCCCAGACCAGATTCGCTCATGGGCGTCCTAAGAGGGTTCCAGGGTCGACTATGCTCCCTCTGTGAAACCGGTTGTTGTTTAAAATTTGCATATTTTATTATTAAGTAATAGTGGCTACGATACTATGGGTATCAAATGACGGGAGAAAACATAATAAGCAGCGACGTCATGCTAAATGGCTGCCAAGCCAAAATGGCGATTTATCGTTTCCACAGTCACCCCTACGATATGGGTATCCACTGAAAAGACTTATTGGGAGAAACACTATTAGTGAAGGGATGTTAAGTCGTATAAGGTGGACATTTTGTTTGACAATGCAATATTTATTGGGACTTATAGCAGATCTGATGATAGATCCGGAATCGGAAGTCAGTCTCTACTATGTAAAACTCAATACTCATTTATAATAACTAGACGGTTCGTTAAAATATAGATACGCTTTATTTATTCAATCCATTTAACAAGTATGCATATATATATATATATATATATATATAAGTATATTCCCGTATTATATTATAATAAAAATAAAGTAAGACGTTTTATGAAACATTAATAATAAAATATACATGGTGTCCCATAAGTCAACGTCAAGCCGGAAAAGGGGTATAGGGCAAGTCTATTGTGACATTCACTGCTCCCAAAAAAAAAAACAATGGGGTAGATTTGTTAGGTGGACGGATTGGCCACGAAATTGTACCAGACCATGAAAGCTAGAGATAAAGCGTATCTAAGGTTTAAAAGAAGTAAGTCAACTGCCCACTGGAACTATTATAAAGAACTCCGTAATTACGCTGCTGCTGCTCTGCGGAGAGAGAAAAAGGCTTATATGGAATATATCCTATCTGGGAGGAACAGTAAAGCAATATGGAGTTCTCTTAGGAAACTTAATATAATTAAGTCCTCTATAAATACTCTTCCAGATAGCTTCAATGACGCAGATGAAATAAATTCACATTTCTCAAATATTCCGATCATAACCAAGACACAAAAGCACTTAGAACTACTGAACAAATATCAAAACAATAAGTTTCCCAAGTCATTCTGTTTCCAAAGGTTGCCAAAGAATCTGTTGCGAAGAGTTTCTCATTTATTAAAACTAATGCTGTAGGGGCTGATGGAATCTCACTCATTATGATAAAATACATTTTCACTTTGCTCTTAGACCATATTACATTTATAATCAATCACGCAATATCAACATCATGTTTCCCTGATGTTTGGAAGCAGGCTATCATCATACCTATTCCTAAAGTAGCGAGTCCCACGTCTGTAACGCAACTTAGACCAGTCAGCTTACTTCCCGCATTTTCGAAGCTTTTGAACGGGAAATGAAGATACAAATATCTCAGTATATTTTCAGTAATGAATAGTTTCCATCAATGCAGTCTGGATTCAGGGAAACCATAGTACAACAACTGCTCTAGCAATGTCACTGATGATGTTATAAGAGGCCTTGACCAAGGAATATCACTTGTTTAGTTCTGCTGGATTACACAAAAGCTTTTGATATGATAGACCCTGAAATTCTGCTACTTAAGCTGTCTTACTATGGTTTTACTGATGCTGCAGTCAATTTGATAAGCTGCTATTTGTCAAATACAAATCAAAACGTCTTAACAGCTTCGAAAATGTCACAGTCAACTGCTATAAGTTTTTGGTGTCCACAAGGTTCCTTACTGGGACCTTTACTTTTCTCTATATATATCGGATTTCCATCAATATGTCCATAATTGCACAATCCATCACTATGCTGATGATACTCAAATTTATTTTAGTTTCCAACACAAAGATTTTAAAATTGCAGAAGCATTGCTCACGAAGACTTAACAAGGCTAGTAGACATCTCGTGCTCACATAACCTAAAATTAATCCATCTAACCTTCAGTTATGGTTTTCGGCTCAAAAAACAAAGAACATTGATCGAAACGGAAATTAACCTTAAAATCTATGATTGCCGGCTTCTATAATGAATGAGTGTAAAAACCTGGGACTCTGGATTGACACAGAACTAAAATACAAAAAACACGTAAAGCTGAAACTGTGTGAAACATTAATTATATCAAAAATCAGTTATTGTGACAGTATATATGGCGCAGCTCTATCATATAGTGAACAAAGCAAATTACAGCGTATTCAGGAATTCGTGCATCAGATTTTTCTTGCGGAATACGAAAGTTTGATCATATTTTCTCATAAATTTAAGGAACTTGGTATTCTGCAGATTAAAGGCATGCAAAAGCTTCCACTTATTGACACTCACACATAAGGTTTTTAGCTACCAAACAACCACAATATTTGCATATAAGTTAACACGATGTAGTGACTTAAATCAACTGAATACAAGGAATAGGAATATGTTAGTGATACCCTTACATTCTAAGGCTGTCTACAAAACATCATTCAGCTACAATGCTATTAAATTATACAATGATCTGCCTGTTACATTCCAAAACTATACGTTATTTAATTTTAAAAAGAGGCTTAACTCAAACTACAAGTCAAGGTCTGATGATCAGTACAAAATGCTAGAAATATGGACTATTCTTGTAATTGTTCTTGTGTGTTAATTATTTAGTAATTATGGAACATTTTTGTTGGTAGAATGTTTTATTATATATATATATTTTTTTTGTTAAGGTTAAGGTTAAGTTGAAAAAACGCTAATTTTAGCGAAACTTCGCCTTTTTTGTACTTTTACTTAGGGACGAAATAAAGCCCATTTATTATTATTATTATTATTATTATTATTATTATAAGTACATATTGGCTTATTTCTGTACGGTGTACACAGACATGACGGCATTACACAATCATGAATTAATAAAAGTGGCGTTTCTGCCACTCCGTAGATTGACACTGTCTGTCACCCCGACTAGAAAAAAATTGAAATTTGTGTAGTAATGGGAACTAAAAGATCATCACAGTGTGTATGTAGGTTTTTCGGATTTTCTCAAAATTTGAAAAGTACACGACTTAGATTTTTTTATATTTTTCTGATGACTATCATCCGTTTCCGACATGACGTCGACTTCTGGAACATCCTACCTGTAAATCAAATAGAAATTGCTGAAGAAGTATTTAAGACCATATATACTAAAAAGTGAAAACTAAATAAAAGAACAGAATACTTTTAAAAACAAGCTTTTATATAGCCGTTAATAAAAAGAACAAAAAACCTGAGAATAATTTTTTCGATTCAAAATATGGCCGTTTACACTTCTTAACCTTTTAAACGGTAATTAAGCTCCCCCGCCTTTTTTCAAATAAAAGGCATGCACATTTCAATAATCATGAGGGAGAAGGGGGTGTATGACACGTTTTTATTTGAAAACTTTCAACAAAGGAGTTGTCTTATGGTTCAAAAGTAAAGAAGTTTAAAACGGAATATTCTTAATGGCAAAAATATATTTTTAAGTGTTTAGTATTATTTTTGTTAAAGTTTTTTCTCCTTCATTTATTCGCACATAAATTCCCGCATTTCAACCAAACCGATTACATGACCATATAATTGAGCAAATATCGAGCATCCTATTACTTGACCATTTAATGTGAGGTGGAATGTTGTTAATGTGCACATGTAACCAAATGGGGCGCCTCTGGCGGTGTTTTGGTTCGATCTGCGCCATGCCGCCGGTTTACTGACTGAGTAAGAAGTGGATCGGGTTTCAGTAACCTTTTAAGCATCAACAGCTCGCGAAAGTTAGCTCAAGCCGGCGTTCCGATTCATGAATAACACAAATATTACCAGGGTATGGGTCCCTCGCATTTATAGAACCGTCCACCATCGAGCAACGTTCCTTCGAAAGGACAATCTTTGTTTCAATTTTTCGATTCTCTCGTTCTCGTCCATAACATGCTCGTTTCCCAGTTTCTCACAATTATTTGCCGAATAGAAAAGTATACTAAGTGACATATAAATCCGAACATCCAGTTTAAATGGTTTTATTTTAATAGGTAAATGATAAACATTTCAAAATGATTGCACTGCTTTAAAGCCCTTTGACCTTTAATAATGTGTGGATGCACCCTGATGTGCTACGCATTCTCCAACGCGCCTAGGCATGCTTCTGATCAGGTGGTCAATGTCCTCCTGTGGTATCTCATTCCAGGCAACCACCAACTCCTCCTTCTAGAGTCTGAGGAGGACGTTGCAAATTGAGCAATCTCCTACACATCATATCCCACACGTGCTCAATTGGGGATAAGTCGGGAGATCTTGGTGGTCATGGTAACAATGTGACATCATTATGTTGAAAGAAGTCTATTGTGACTCTTGCAACATGTGGTCAGGCATTATCTTGTTGGAAAGTTGGATCTGCCAGGGTGTCAAGATAGGGTAAAAGATGGGGTTCTAGAACTTCGTGAATATAACGCTGCGCGTTCATGTTACTTCTGATGAAGATTAAAGGTGACCTGGAACCATAAGCTATAGCACCCCAAACCATAACTCCAACAGTGTGATGAACATGTCTTTCAACAAAAAACTGTGGATTCCTCCTTTCACCACGTCGCCTTCTAACCCTGGCACGACCATCGTGCATGCCTAAACAAAATCGAGACTCGTCACTAAAGACAATACTGTTCCATTCCTGGCCACAGAGTGACCGTTGCCTGCACCACTCAAGGCGATTACGTCGGTGTTCTCGAGTTAAAGGGAGGACCCAGTGTGGCCGGTATGAAAACAAGCCAAAACTTCTCACTCGTCGGTAAACACTTCGCATGCCAATAGGTCTTCCGTGTTCTGCAAACCATTCATTTGCAATGGACCTGGTAGTGGAGAAACGGTCCCTTAACGCCAATAATCTTAGGCGGCGATCTTTACGGTCTGTTGTTCTACGGCGGCATCCAGTGCCCCTTGCTCTTTGCGTACGGCCTTCTCGAAGCCATGCCTGACAACACCTAACCACAGTGTTTACACTTCTTTGCACTCTAACTGCAATTGCCCGAAAAGAAGGTCCAGCTTCCCGAAGTCCCACTATACGGGCCCTATCAAACTCACTAAGTTGACGAAATCGTATAGGTCTCCGTACTCTAGGCATCGTAACCGATCGTAAAGGATGTCAAGAACCAAAATCCGCCAACGTTGATTCTTTACTGCG
Organism: Acanthoscelides obtectus; assembly: GCA_963669975.1. NCBI lineage: Eukaryota > Metazoa > Arthropoda > Insecta > Coleoptera > Chrysomelidae > Acanthoscelides > Acanthoscelides obtectus. The sequence continues at coordinate 78,529,023 of CAVLJG010000009.1, forward strand.
GCTGAAATATTCATTTTTAGAGCGTTAGTGAATTAAAAAAAGCAGTATAAAAACCGGAATGTCCAACTGATAAGGCTGAAAATTTTTTCACTTGTTATTTACAGTAAGATAAATAACGTACATCCACCAATTTTTATTAAAATAAAACCATTTAAACTGGGTGTTCGGATTTATATGTCACTTAGTATAGTTGCCGCACTACAGTTATCATGCTGCAGAACGCCGCTGACGCCTACCCATCTTCTAATTAAATTAGTAGATCTTTTCAAAAATAAGCTTTTATTTAGCTGTTCAAAAGATGTACTAAAAATCATTTTTTGAACAGTTGAATTAAAGGTTGTTTTCAAGAACTTATTATTTTATTTATTCTTTATTTTTTAGTATTTATGATGTCAAATAACTAGTGTGCTAGCTAGTAATTTCTATATTTTTCATATAATTAATTAATAGGACTCTATAGAACTTTTTGGCCGCCAAGTTGGATCTAGGAAGACGTCACTTTAGTTACTATGCTTCTCTCATCAAGCCCTCTCATTTGATATCCATATCATAGGGTATATCTATATATATGAACCGCCATTTTGTAGCATCCGCCATTTTGGATTCCAAAGGTAATTCATTTTGTAATGTTGTGCAAGTCAAACGTGTCTACAAAATTTCGGCTCAGTTGGTTAAGGTTAACTGGTCCAAAATTTTGTTCCAAGATTTGTCCCACACATACATACATGCTAACATACAAAATCAGGTCAAGTTAAATAAGAACTTGTAAAGATCACGCAACTCTACCTAGGAGGGCAAAAAATTTCAGAAGAATCTGATAACGTGTATATCAAAAATTTGTACACCAACATAATGCTTTGCCAGCCACTTTATTTAAAAATCATACCAATATATTGCCAATACTTGTTATGAATTACTTGCGCCCTAGCTGCCATGATGGTCTATACGGTTTCGGACTACCTACATGCCTAGCTTGATAAGAATAGATTATTTGATATAAGGTAATATTACGAACGCATCAGTCATTTAAAAATACTGGAGTACGAAGACATGATGAAGTTAATGCGAGTTTGTTGATATGAATTGTGATTAGTAGAACTATCTGAAACCATCCCAAGCTCTGGTGGTTAGAAAGTGCAGAGAAATGAATCTGTTCCAATGATAGGAAACAAAAAGGGGCTTGTCTTCCTGACACCAGGGGCAGATAGAATCGAGCTCACCCTCAGAGATCGGTCCGGTAAGGTAAGAGTAGCATGCCCAAATTTTCACGCGGGAAAGATCTTTAACGTGTAACAGAAACAATGTTGGAGCGAAAACATCCTCGGGAAAGATCTGTGTTGGCATTGTGGAATGTAGAGGAAAGCTCATAAAGTATCCATGTCATGCAATGATCTGTTGTGTTGATATAATAATATTCTCCTCCCTTCCCTAAAACTTGAATATGTTGAGCATGACGACCATATTTATACCAGCGAAATAAATCTCATGGAAATGCCTGAAATGCGTCATAAAGAGCAGAAGCATTTCCCTTTCTCATTTATCTTTCCACGGGCGCACCTCTATATCTGTATCCCGACCTAAGCCATTACAAATAAAGACAGCGTAGTCCTAAGTAATGCTTCAACGCATAGTCCAGTCGACAATGTCATATCCTATTAACTTTAGTCCGTCCAACCAAAGACAGCAAACCATGGTAGGGGGAAGGAGAGTATATCTCAGTGTAACTGGATTTGATATATCCGTACGCTTTCAGCCCCAGTATTTCTACGCATCTATTAGTAAATAATTTAAAAATCATATATTTTTCCGTACACTTGACCTTAAATCAACGCGTCGTATGTCGCCCTCAGTCATTCAAAATTAAACTGTGTACAAATATACTATCCACTTAATCTTAACATTTTTTGTAATTCTTGATTCTGATCTTGTTCTTGTCTGTTTTTTTTTCCTTAAGATAAGGACATACATTTCTGTATTTTGTTACCAATCGCTAACCGATTGGTTAAGCGTGAGAGTAGCGAATGCTTAACTCCACCAATCAGTTCGTCTATATCCAAATAAAGACGACTATAGTTGTAGTCACCGTTCTTGGCGGTTATGTCATCAACGCCATATGAAATAAGTAAACAGGTCGAGTCTCCGTACTATGGGCGGTACACTGCGCAGGATAATCTTCAGCGCATCGGCTACTCTCTCCAGTACGCATGAAGTGGGTAACAGGGGACCGCTGTTTTCATTCTCTTCCTGAAAATACTCTAATAAATTTAGGAAGAGCTGTCGGCCTACTCTATTGATCGTAATTCCGGGCATTGTACAATTTTATGTTGAAGATTGATAACAGGACAACTCTATGTGCACACCGATGTCAAGTAAGTTGTCACTCTGACAAATATGATTGGAGGGCACTCATACGTAACGACTTAGTTTTCTAGATGGAGACAAACAACTAAATACGTATGTCTTTGAGTTTACCGAACAAACGTTCACACAAACGGGTAGGTTGCATGTGAATGTATGAGAGAGATGGAGATATATAAAGTGATACTGGTAGGCTTTGGTCCGCCAAGAACGGTGACTACAACTATAGTCAACGCCAAACAAAGTGGCGTGCACGTCATCACGATAAAAATTCCCCGACCTAATGCCTAGGTTTCTATCACAAACAATTGCTCTATTGCAGTTTCATATTAATGTGATATATAAATTGTAAAATGGTCATTACTCTCTTATTATGGTTAATAGTCATATAAACATTGTTATTAAAATATCACATAAGTTGCTTTCTGATAAATTTAGACGCATTATGCGAAATAAAATGTTTTGCAAACGCTCCAATCACTTATCGACATGTAAACGCACTAAACCGATTTCGAAGCGTTGACACATTGTCACCTTGAAACTTATTTAAACTGGGAACTGACATTTGTATTAATTTTGACACTGAATCAATTTGTGGCATTTCAAAACTTTATAAATCCTTTGGCCCCGCATACTGTAAATCAACAACTGTTTGTTTCAAAACAAAATTATTCATTTTACGAGTAGATAAAGGCAATTTTGGTATATAAAGATGCCCAAACAGTTAAATAGTCGGTGTAAGGAACTCGTGGCCTCGTTAATGCACTACTTGAGCAAGAAAGGGACAACAACGGGCCTTGTTGCCTTTAAATGCTATTCAAGAGGTAGGTTACTAATAATTATATGTAATTTATATTAATAATAGTGAAATTTTATTTCATTTTTTGTAGCGTGTTGCTGCTGCTTTAAAAATTAGTTTAAGGACAGTTAGTCGTATTTCCGAGGGTGTGAAAAGTGATGCAAATTTAGAATCGCCCAAGAAAAAGCGGAGTTATATTAAACGTGTAACCAACACAGCGACATTGGATACAAGTGCCATTCGAGAAGTGATCTATAATATGTATCATAAAAGTAAGATCTTATTATAATAACTTATCAGAAATTTGCATTAATTTGTTAACTAAATTATAATGTCATATTACACATGGTTTCAGAAGAACAAGTTACGATACAAACTTTATGGTCTCGATTAAGAGGGCATTATTTGATGGTAGTTCCACGTCTTTAAGGCGGTTGCTTAGAGATCTTGGATTTAAGTGGCTTAAGGACAATCCGCGACGAGGGCTCATGGAACTACCAAGTATAGCTTTGAAAAGGGTGGAATTTCTAAGGCAATACAATCAAGCCAAGGTTGAGGCCTTATACCAGTTTGTCTTCCTCGATGAAACTTGGATATTTCAAAATGGGACCATAGGTCGCTCTTGGCAAAATGGAAACCAAAAAAGCGTGAAAGCTATTAAAACAGATGGTAAAAGGTATGTACTTTTACACAATTTGCACTATAAAATTTAAAACTAATATATTTTAGATACATTATATTACATGCTGGAAATGAAAATGGGTTTATTGAGGGTAGTGAAGCGATATTTTCTTCGAAAACAAAATTGAGCGATTACCATGGAGAGATGAACCAGGACAATTTTTGAAATGGTTTCAACATCAGTTATTAGAAAAATTGGAGAGTCCATCTATGATTATACTGGATAACGCCCCTTATCACAGCATGATATTGAACAAAGTGCTCAACAATGCATGGACAAAAAAAAATATCCAAGACTGGTTGACAAATCAAAACATACCATTTTTAAACACAATGTTTAAAACAGAGCTATTGAGTATTGTTGCTCGGTACATAATATATTTTGGTCGACAGTTTATATTTCTTTTGTTTATTCCTATTCTTAAAATAACTGCTTTTTTAGAAACAAACCACCTAAAATATACGTGATTGATGAATTGGCGGAACAACATGGGCACAAAGTTCTTCGTCTGCCTCCTTACCATTGTATATTTAACCCTATTGAGTTAATTTGGGGCATAGCAAAAGGTTACTATAACAGACATATTGGTAGAGATGGTAACAGTGAAAAAGACTGTTTGGATATGTGGAACGAGGCTCTACAAACGGGTACCCCAGACATGTGGAAAAATAGTGTTCGACATACTGAGCAAGAAATTTTTAAATGGTATGAAAGAGAACGAATTTTTGATCGACCAGACATCGAACCTTTAATAATCAACTTTGAGAGTGATGAAGATTCAGATTCAGACAGCGCTGAAGAAAGAAACTCCGACTAACTTTATTGTACAGAAAAAGCTTACACCAGTAGCTTACCCAATTTTAGAATGCATTTTTCTGTATGAATTCTGTAAAATAAATACCATGCATAAAATTTGGAGGACCCCATTTGGATTTTTATTCAGTACCTTTAAGCTATCAATTAAATATGGTAGTTTCATAGTGTCATCTGATCAATAATTGTCATACTTAATGATTATGCAAGTACAGATCTATAATTTTATTATACTATTATTTTTGTTCTCATTTGAGGTTAATATTGCTTATAAACTTAGATATGTAAATAATAAATTTTATTATTTTACAAAAAGTTTGGCAACAATGTAAATTTTTCAACACACCCACCTTGATGACGTGCACGCCACTTTGTTTGGCGTTGACTATACGTATGTATTTCATTTTTGAACTTAAGTGAATACATTGCACGCGTTAATATATTTTACGACTATGGCATCCACACCCTATAAAAGAAAGTGTTTAAAGTTGAATGAGAAAGTGAAAATCATAGACAAGTTGCACTAGGTGCGGGAGTGACACAGTTAGCAGAAAAATATGGAGTATCGAAAGCAACAATCTGTAAAATTAAGCGTATGAAAACTCATTTAAAAATGTTAATATCCCTGTTGATTATGACTGTTCAAAAACCGCTTGGATGACTAGCAGTATATTCCTGAAATGGTTCCACAGGTGCTTTGTCCCTCAGGTATGACAATCAATTATCGCAAATGCTCTATTCATAATTTGAAGATGTGTTTTCAATTTGTAGCTAAAAGGTTTCCTAAAACAACAGAAGCTTCCAATAAAAGCGTTGTTACCATTGGATAATGCACCAAGTCATCCTCCCGAGCAACAACTGAGGAGTAGGGATGGGTCAATTTTCGTCATGTACATGCCGCCCAACATGCCGTTAATTCAACCGATGGACCAGAATATAATAAGACTCACCAAACTATACTATAGGAAGTTTCTACTTTCGTCTGTCTTATCAAAGAATCCTGAAAACTTATCTGAGGCTTTAAAAAAAGTAACATTACGAGAAGCTGTTTTAGATTTACATATGGCCTGGAATGAACTTAACCAGCAAACTATTCAAAAATTTTGGAACAATCTCTTTTGTACCAATAATGAAGATGATGAAGAAGACGATGTCCCCTTAAGCGTAATTAGAGAACGTTTGCGATCCAATAATGATAATGTTATTAGTGTGTCATTGGATGTTGTTGATTTATTGAAAACAGTGAATCCCAACATTGTTTGTACTCCTGCTGATATTAATTTATGGAACGAAGTTAAGCAGACGAATGATGCTGATAAGGAGGAGGATATGGACAGTGAGGATGATGAGAACGATCCCATTGAAGTCAGAAGTGTAGTGACTGACGCGCAAGCTATACAAGTTTTCAACCAAGCTTTAGATTGGGCTGAAAGAAAAGAAGTTTCATACACGGATATTTTAGTTCTTCGTAAATTACGGGCGCAGGCATTGGAAGACAATGCTAAGCGCAAATTTACGCAGACAAAAATTGTTAATTATTTTTCTTCTAATTAAAAAATACTTATCGCTGTTAGAATATTTGTTTATTTTGTTATAAATAGTATGTATTAAACTTTTCTTTTAATAAATCAAATATTATATAAATCACGTTCGCTAATGTAAACATTTTGATAATGTGAACCACACTTGGATTAAATTACTTTACATTATCGAGCGTCTGCTGTATGTACATTTTCTCATAAATTTCAAATGGGACACCCTGTATGTTTCTACATCTTCAAAGAGCTTTGTTTGGGAACTTTTTCTACTCGAGGTTCATAATACCTTTTTGAACGGTTTTCAAGTTATTGCTATTAATTCAAAAAAACATGTATGCCACAGTTAGACTTAAAATCACATCTCCCATGTAAACAATGAAATTTTTTTTCGCACAACAACAACAATATTTTCATGAATGGCATCTCCTTGTTGCAGTTGAAATGAAATACGTTTTATTTGCTCAAAAACTCCCAAAACCTATTTAAATGTATTTTTCAAAAATATCCTGGCACTCTGTAGCACAAGCCCAGGTGTCCTCCAAATTGTCACAGGCTATCACAAAACGAAATAAAGATTTCAAGAGAAAAACGAGAGCTTAAGAGAATAAATGTTGATTGCAGATGTTTCTATTCAGTAATAATAATAATGGCGAGTGTAAACTAAGGGCTGCTTTTCATATAGCCAGATCCAAATAAAATTACAATATAAAGTTAATGCATGTGGAAAAAATATAAACAATATGAAAATCAACCTATTAAGAATATATTCACAATATGATAAAATTTACAAAAAAAAATATAGTGCTCTTGGCAGTTAAACAAAGTAAAAGATGAGATGTGGAAATTGAGAAAAAGTAAAAGGGAAAATGTTAATTCCTACCGAAAAGATAACGTAACGTAAAGGTTTTGGCAAAAAATTCATTGGCCTTAATTTTTACAAACACAAAATAATATCAAATTACCTTTGGAAACAAAAGTTACTTTACTGTCAGTTGACAGTTGACTTGAAATATGGCGCTGATGAAACTTTACAGCTGACAGGGAGCTTATTATAGAGATAGAGTATGGAGCATCCCATAAAAAAATACATAAACTACAATGTAATGAAAATAGATCTGACATCACGTTTGATATTAGACATTCCTGAACATCTAATGTTAATGCGGTACATTTGCACCGAAAATCTAATTTTCAAATTAGAATAACGGGAAATATTTTTACGATGTGCTCATAAATGGGGAGTGTCACGATATCGTGCGTGTTGTCTGGTTCGTTACGAGCTGAAAGACATTAAAACATGTATGCGTGGTTGTTATGTTCACAAGGAAAGGTCAACTCATAGGCACAAGTACATTTGTGTGTTCGCGGATATTCCGGAAGGTGGATATACTGCATATTATCATACCACGAAAGCATCACATTAAATGTAAATTAGTGTAAATGGCAACACTGTCTCAATGCAACCCGTTCGGTTCTGCACGGGAATGGGTGAATATACGGTATTTGGTTTTTCAGCGTCAACTAAGAAAAATATCATTTATATTTCCAAATTCATTATTTCATAAGACTCTATGATACGTTATGCATATTTAACAGGGTCAGATAATATTTTGATTTTAGCAGCTTTTATAGGTATCAGGGACATTATAGAAAATATACATTAAACGTGATAATAATAGTTTTTAAAAAATAAAGCTTCCGCCTTTTGTTGGGTACTTCGACAATTTTCAAGCAAAGAGGACTCTTCATACTTTATTAATCTCTAGCTTTCTATGGACTTTGCCGTCTTCATCAGGAGCTGCAATAACATTGAGAAGAAATAGCAACTATTATGCAAAATGATTTTAAATTAACTTACAGTCGTATGTGAGATTGTTGCTAAATGTTATTAACGTTTAGGTTGAGGGAAACAACCAGTAACCTGGTGAATGCTGTGAATATTGTACATTCGTCAAAATTAATATAATCTACATACAGCTGTATGTCAGGAACAAATTAAAACGGATTAAAGATATTTAAAATGAAAGTTAAAATTACATCGTGAACCACCTGATGCTGCACAAAATGGTGGGCACAGGATCACAAGTATTATGAAACATTTGACAGGTGACAGAAGGTTCGTGGTATCAGTGTTGATGGATGGAACGAAAATTTTTGTAAAGTGTGTACTATGTTGCCAAAACACTTCAGATGATGTTATTTATCAAGATATGTTAAATAAGGGCTTGTCAACAGACCAGACAAACTATATTGTTGATGAGATAGACAATTGAATTAAACAATTATTATTTTATTATGAGAAAAAACCAATTAATCAAATTTGAATGGAATGGAAATCTTGGAGGGAAAGGGTGGAATAGACCAAAAAACAGATTCCATTTATGGTTGTGAAAAGTCGAAATTTGGAGAGATATGTACGTGCTCCAAGTTTTCGCAGTTTAGCAAATATGAGTAAATGACGCTCAGTTGCTTAACATCTGTCCTTCTTATTCATACAGTTGTCATTCATGTAAATGTGGGACATTTCCAGGAATAAACGTTTGGATAGGTGTTTTTCACTTGTGTAGTTCATAGAGTGCCCTGTTGTATTGACATGAGATGCCAGAGCACATCTCTGGGGATGAAGCCTCGAACCACTTTTGTGTGATGAAATCCTTCCTTTTAGAGATCTAGTGTATCTACTTTTGTAGTTGCATTTGTGCGTTCATTTCGGGCCTGAGGAAGCCAACCAGCAGAAATACGTATCGCTCGGGATACCTATCCTATTTTCTGCTCGAATCCACTTTCCTCCTTTTTGCGGATTTTGCCCATTATTTTCCTACTTTTAGTTATATACCTTTCTCCGCATGATCATGTTTTCTCTCTCTCTCTATATATATATATATAAGAGCAGTAGTCATTGCCATTGCCAACAACCAGTTGCGCAAGAAATACAATTAATTATTAATTGGGAAATTTTCAAAATTTTAGGCTTTAGTAAACTTTTTTAACTGTAATCTCGAGCTTTCGGCATGCTGTCGTGCCATCATCAGGAGCTGAAATACAAATATGAAGCTAGCAACCAATTCGGAAAAGATTTAAATGTTCAGACAACTTACTCGTTGCAATTATAAAACCAAAAGGACGAACACATTGGGTTTGTTGGTACCGCGGAAAACAAGTGCTCTCATCCACGCTTTCGTTTTGAAACACCATTTGGCTGTAACCTCAGCGACGAGGAATCTGTCTGAAAATTTGAATCTGTTCCGTATTGGTTTCTAGCTTCATATTTGTGTTTCAGCTCCTGATGATGTCACCATAGCGCGCCAAAAGCTCGAGATTACCATTAAAAGAGCCTACTAAAGCCTAAAATTTTGCCAATTTCCCAAATATATATATATATATATATATATATATATATTTAAAGAGATAATAATAAATAACAAACAATACTTATTTACCACTTATTAGCCAATTTGAGTAGGAAAAACACCTCAACGTGACGATTTCTTGAAACTGACGAATTCATGTAACAAAAACTTATGTCACTAAAACTTTCTGTCCCATTTTCTGCCCTCCTGTTATTTAAGATATGCCAATGGTTTTCGTCCAACCTCTTATAAACGTTTCCCAGTATTATAGATAACCTCCCCTTAATTTGACAAGGATCTATATGCCTTTCTTAGGACATGAAGCCATTTCCTTGTATCCATAATGGGCGATTACTGTAACTTTCTACTTCACCAAAATAACTTTTTAGGCCACGAAATATTTAATGACTCGGGGGAGCCATATCCGGACCGTCGAGCGGACGATCGAGATGTTTTAGGGCAAGTTCTTCGTTTTCGTGCAGTCAAATTCACTGAAGTTCAAGTTTAAATATTAACGTGTTTTTCAATTTGCACGCCAGCCGCCGCCCTCAGTATGATTCAATCTTGTGAATGGACCCTTTGAATCTAGTGACTAAACTTGCTTTGTGCAAGGTTGTTCGTGACGTCACAACTTCACTTGAATTTGACACAGTTTCTGAGGATGCTGTTAAAAATGTACTTTTCAGAATTAAATCGCTTGCCATGGGTGCTGATGGTATAAATCTATAGGGTGGTCCATAAGTCCTTTGAAATTTCAAATTTGAATAAAATTTAACGGGTGAGCGTGAGCGGCGCGGGCGAGGTGGGGGCAGTATCTTCAGTGTCTGGGAATTCAGTCGCCATGGAGTGTTTCACTGGAGCTGATCGTGCTTTTTGTGTGCGCGCGTTTTATCAAAATAATGTTTCGGCAACCATTGCGCGGCGTAAATATCGAGAATACCACAATTTACACAATTTTACAAAGTGTCCAACAGCTCAAACGATTAAGAACTGGGTTGCTAAGTTCGAAGAGACTGGTTCGACGTTAGATAAACAGCGGTGGGGTCGACCAAGGACAACTCGTATTGAAGAAAACATCAACATTGTGGCACAGTCTGCTCGTCAAAATCCTACCCAGTCTACTCGTTAGCGTTCCAGTGCACTAAACGTACCCAGAACATCTTTACAGCGGATTTTAAGGAAAGATTTACGACTGCACGCTTACAAAATTCAGTTAGTGCAGGAATTAAAAGATAATGACGCTATTCAGAGACTAAACTTTGCGAATGAAATGTTGAATCGATTTTCTTCGCTCAATAATGTGTTGTTCTCGGACGAGGCTCACTTCCATTTAAACGGGCATGTAAATAAACAAAATTGCCGTTATTGGAGCCCCGAAAATCCAAGGCGTAAGCATCAGAAGCCCTTACACAGCCCTAAAGTTACAGTTTGGGCTGCTATGTCAGCGCATGGCATCGTAGGCCCTTATTTTTTTGAGGACGACAGAGGTCGCGCATTAACTGTTACTTCGGAGCGGTATGTAGCAATGATAAAGGAGTTTTTGACAACAGCGTTGCAGAATTTTCCAGGCTATAATACGCAGACCTGATTTCAACAGGACGGAGCAACTGCCCACACCTCCAACACTTCTATGCCCGTCGTCTGTCAACTTTTTCCCAGCAAAGTAATTTCTCGAAGAGGAGACATTTCCTGGCCACCACGTAGTCCAGACTTGACCCCAATGGACTTCTTTTTATGGGGTTACCTCAAGAGTAAAGTGTACGACACCACTCCGCGATCAGTTGATGTCCTGAAAGAAAATATCCGAAGAGAAATGGCAAGCATTACAGTGTTGACTTGCCGCGCAGTCATCGACAATTTTAGACGTCGTTTATATGAGTGCCGTGATCGTAATGGATTGCATTTAGACGATGTGATTTTCAAAACATAATTCCCATTCAATAAAGATGATAACAAAATATAATAATTCTTCATAATGTAACTAGTTTGGTTTTATTTCTTTTTTTCCAGCTCAAAGGACTTATGGGCCACCCTGTATTTTATTGTGTCTCCATAACAGCGTCCCTTACATCACCGATATACGCCCAGAAAAAACAATTTCGTCAACTTGACTTTTTGGCAATGAGGTAGTAGAATGAAAGGATAACATTCTCACGAAATTTTATTGACATGTAATGAGAAAAAAAATCATGTGACGGTTGACCTCGCAGCTGAATACACTTCTGTATACGTCTAGGCATCGACAAATTGAGATGATCGATCGTGGCACCTCATTTCAGAGACTGTGGCGGCAAAACGGTCTCGTAGGGCTACTTGTCTGAAGCACCTATCTTGACTCTGTGGTACGCCTCGGTGGACAAGTTGGCCTTCTCCGTCTTCCTTTACCTTCTTTCATCCACACAAGACACACACGTATGACCGTCATTGCAGTTTAATTCACACCGCGGCCAATTTCGCGATAGGACAAACCAACATCTCTTGTAGACAATAATTCTACTCCTGTCAAAATCGCTAACGTGGTGACAATTTGGACGAATTTGAACTCGAGGCATCTTCTTATGATTAACACTAGTAAATTAAAGGGCAATAACTAAAAATATCTGTACTACTCATCATTCAGACACTGCTCTCTTCACAAAAACCAGGAGATAACATTTTAACAAAGTTAAAACGTTGACATTGTTGCCTCTGCATGCTTCAAATCTCAATCTTTTTCGCGGAATTCTCCGCGAACACAACACTTCCTCGGCAGTTCGACGCGTGAAGTAAAAAGGCTAAGAAATTCTGATTGCTTTTTATTATCCACGTCCCTTGATCATCGTCAGATTTATAATGTTCCATATGAGCACTTCCATTCCTTTGTCCTAGAAGCTCGCAAAGATTTTCAAATATTCCTCTACAAATATTTGCTCAAAGTGCCTTGAGTAGGAAAAGCCGCTAAAAGCCGTTTTTCTTTGTTCTTCCACTGTTCGAGAGCTGCTGTTTGAGTTTGTACAAAGTATTGGTTCAATAGCTATTCATTGTGTTCCCTTTCGAGATCAAAGTCTTCATGCAAAAGGCGCTATGCTACTTTCACGCTGAAACTTATAGTCTAGTTAATGAAACGTTTAATTGAGATACTATGATTGGGCGTTTACTTGGCCGCCAAAGTCAAACATCACTAATATTTTGAATATAACAGTCTAACAGATTATTTATCTTTGACGTTCCCTGATTCATCTTGACTGGTTTCCTGCTCCATTGCTTGGAAACAGAATGTCAAACGAGTTCGCCTATCTACTACCAGGATATCTAGAATTTGAGCGAATTGAATTATACAGGGTGTTTCAATTTATTGTTGCATAACTTTAAGATTCGATAGAACTTTTAAAATTAATGCATAAAGTCTATATAAACATGGGTCGAAAAATGCGTGGCTTCCGAAATACAGGGTGTTTAAATTTACTTTTTAAAATAGTTTTTTTCAATATTTCGAACAATATTTGATGTATAACAGTGAAAATTGGTATACAAGGGTTTTTTGGTACGACAAAACGAACCATGTGCATAGTTTTACTGTAGCCGCTAGAGCGCGCTCTCTACTGTACCTGTAGCGTATTAAAATATCCGAAAAATTTTTCTTAGTGCAATTTTTTGTTTTTTGAATAAGAAAACTGATTCTTCACACTTTTCTGCATAAAAAAGCTTTCCTGTGAGTTTTCGTTATAGTTTTTGAGATACTTCGATTTTTAAGGTTAGATGCATTTTTAATTATTTATTGGAAAATAATATTTTTTTTTACATTTTCGATTTGGGCATTACAAGTAATTAAGATGATCGTTTAGATTGTGTTTTTAAACACAGCAATAATTCCTAACTCCAAATAAACACAAAAAAATAGAATATTAACTTGTTTAATTTTCCAATATTATTTTTAACAAATTAAATTAATTATTTACAACTAAAATGCTATTGGATAGTTCGGACAAACATACAAAATCTAAAGTATTTGCTCGAAATGTAAACCCAATTGTTCAATACACAATTCACATCTACGAATGATCGAACGTGGTATAGCATTATTCAAATAAGGCCTTATTTCATCACATGCATTCCTGATTCTGTCTATTAGCATATCTCTTGTGGTTACGGGAGTCTGGTACACTTTTTCTTTTAGAAATCCCCACACAAAGAAATCTAATGGATTTAGGTCAGGGGATTGTGGAGGCCAGGCGACTGGTCCTCCACGGCCGATCCATCTTTCTGGATAATTTTCGTCCAGCCAGTTTCTAACTATTCTCGAATATGAGCTGCACAACCATCAAGCTGGAACCAGGCCAATCTTCTTAAATCTAACATAACATCATTCCACATATTTGCATGTTCAGCCTTTAAAAATTCCAAGAAGGTCGCAGCATTTAACCTTGAAGGCAAAAGGTAGGCTCCCTATTATTATCAGTTCTATCAAGAATCCACTGACAAAATGTGATTCTTCGTTCTCCGTCCCCTGGCTGTAGTCCTTGCACAGGTTGCAAATGATAAAGACGGCCATTTCTAAGAACACGGTGAACATGGCTTGCTGAAATTCCCAAGGCACCAGAAACTCTCCTAACACTTGTGGTCGGATCTCTATCAAACTCACGCAGAATCATACGGGTAAATCTGCGCTGACGAACATTTATGTTTTGATCCCTTTGGAGATTTCCAAAACCATTTTCAATTATTTGGCGATGTACTCTTACAAATACTGAGCGAGTTGGATGTCGTCAGTTTGGAAATCTTCGTGCGTATTCTCTGGCTGCTTCTGCTGCGTTTCCATTTACAAAGCCATACACAAAATGAATATCCGCTAACTCTTGATTGGAGAGTAAAAATGGCATTTTTATAAAACAGCTAAAAGAAACTAAATTTCGTGCATTCACAATTGCAAAAAAACGTTTCAGGTTTCAACAGACAACAAAACTAACTGTCAACTAATTGACGTTTAACCTTATTCTGCTTTCAATTTCAAAAATATTTGCAGGCTCAGCCTACTTCTAAAAATTATCGAGATACTGACTTTTTAACGTTATTTTATCGTAAATAATTAAACATGTATCGAACCTTAAAAATCAAAATATTTCAAAAACGGCTAACTAAAGCGAAAAGTCACAAGTGAGCTTTTTTATGTTGAAAAGTGCGAAGAATCAGTTTTTTTATTCAAAAAGCAACAATTGCACTAAGAAAAAATGTCGGTCATTTTAATACACTACAGGTACAGTAGAGAGCGCCCTCTAGCGGCTACAGTAAAACTATGCCCATGGTTCGTTTTGTCGTACCAAAAAACCCTTGTATACCAATTTTCACTGTTATACATCAAATATTGTTCGAAAGATTTAAAAAAAACTATTTTAAAAAGTAAATTTAAGCACCCTGTATTTCGGAAGCCACGCATTTTTCGACCCATGTTTATATAGACTTTATGCATTAGTTTTAAAAGTTCTATCGAATCTTAAAGTTATGCAACAATAAACTGAAACACCCTGTATTTTTGAGGATATACGAAAAGGCCTCTCACTGAGAAATACAAAGAAGTTTTGATATTGAAAGTTGGAAAAAACACTTTTTTGCGTATAGTCAAATAGTTATGAGTTATAGCTGTAAGTGGTCCGAAAAAGGTTGTTAAGGATGAAGATGCCTTCAAAACAAAGCCCTACACGGCCACAGTGGCGGCTCGTGGCAAAATAAAACAGGTGTTCTGCAAAACCGAACTTAACTATTTTTTATATGTCAGTTCGATCCTGCGCTCCTTCTTGGCAGCAAATTTGTCGATCACCTTCCCGTTGAAATTTTCCATGGTCGAAATAAATTCCTTTTCAATGGACAGCATCGACAACGCTGTAAGGCGATCCTGGGTCATAGTATTTCGAAGAAAGGTCTTGATTCTTTTCAATGTTGAGAAATTTCGCTCAACCTCTGATGTTGACATTGGAGTTGTAACAATAATTTCTAATAGCTTTTTTGTTTCTTTTAGTGTTTCCTGCAAACTATGTTGTATCAAAAATTTCAAAAGAGACAGAGTTCCATGTAAATCTCGGCAATCATTCCGTGCATAAATAATAGACAACTCTGTCTTTAAACGACTTTTTTCTAATTCGGGATAAGCCAAGCAGGTAGTTTCCAACTTGTCATCACGAAACTTACCACAGTATTCTCCAAAGTGTTCGGGTAAAAAAGGGATACGGCTACCAAATGATCTTTGACTTGAAATGATTTGCAGAATTCACATCGACAATACATTTTTCAAAATTATCGGTAGCCGTTTTAACTTACGCTGGTTCGGTTTTTCTCTTCTGCAACTGGTTGATCAAGATGTCGACGTGAGGCATGACATGATGAAAAAATGTCAACCAAAACACGAAAACAGAATCGTTTAACATACGGCGAATACCGCAAGCTGCCTTGCAAACGGTTTCATTAGTGAAATTTTGTTCTATTTCTTGCATGCATTCAATGAGTGATTCCCTGTTCTCAAACACTACATTTATTGTTCGAATATTAAAACTCCAACGAGTTTTTTCTCCTTGTGGAATTTTATTCCCCACAATTCTGTTCAGTACCTCTACGCGTTGAGGAGAATTATTAAAAAATCCCGGAATATCTTTCAAATCCCCAAAGAACACCCGAACTTGAGCATTTGCGGAAGCACCTTGGGACATAATCAGGTTTAACTGATGCGCATAGCAATGCACATAGTGAGTAAATGGATATCTTTGTTTAATTTTTACCTGTACTCCAGCATTATGTCCGCTCATTACCGCGACTCCATCATAGCTTTGTGAAATCAGTTTGTTAGGGAAATTTCCCATTAATGGATCTACGACGTCCAAAATATGTCTTGTGAGAGTATCAGCGTCACATTTTTCGGAATTCATATCATTCCAAAAACGTTCTACTCGTTCGCCGTTAAATACGTATCTGAAAATTGTTACCAGTTGGATTCCGTTGTTTCATCTGCTATTATCGCCAAATACGAGGCTCTATTAATCTGCTTTATTATTTCTTCATGACAAACCTCAAGAATACAATCCAGTAGCTAGTTTTGTATTTCTTTCGAAGTTTCTTTAAATATTGAAGCATTTTTTATGTGTTCGCTTAAGGTTGTATCAAGCTCAGCAGAAAAATCAATCAGTCCACGAAATATTTAGGGGTTTTGGGAGCTCTCGGTTTCGTCATGGCCCCGAAGCGTCAATTTAAATGCTCCGCAAAATTTTATACCGAGCACCGACGGACCAATCGGATGTCGTACTTCGCATTAGATCTGTACGGATGTGTATAACGTGCAGCACATGCTTATGCTTAAATGGCGCATTTGATTTTGTAGAGAGAGACAAAAGCAAGTGTGTGCGGCTTGTGTTGAAGTAATGCACAGACCCTTTTCAAGTGGCGCATGAATAATGTTACGCTGCGGTCGCGACGAAAATGACAAGTACACAATTGGTCGATTATAATGCTTTCTCAGTACAAAACAGACTGAACGCTGTGTCTTGCGGGGGCAGCGTTGCCGGTATTGTTTCTATTTGTGTGATAACATGGAAAATAAATAATGATCAAATTACTACTGTTTTTTTCTGTTAAGACAAAAGTTTTGGCAGTTCTGTAGCTCTGCAGAACTTAAGGGTCAGCCGCCCCTGCACGGCCAACTTGCTGCAACAGTGAATTTGTTATTACCAAAAATCGTTAGAAATCTATTTTTTACCGGAACTAACAGTAAATTTGAAATGATAGCCAAAAGTTGAGGCTCTTGTGGTGCTTAGCTTCTAGAAAAAATTCCAGTAAAAAATGTACAACCAATTTTCTAATTGTTTCCATTTTTTCAGAAAGTGGTTCTTTGACGAGGTGTCCAGAGACTATGGATCAATCAAATATCCTCATGTCGTTTATTCTCTTGCCTTACAAAGGTAAGGCATTCAACAGCTAATTCACATGGTATCTTTGTTTTCCGGAGTCGAAGGTTATGTTTGAATTTGTTATGCAAAATCTATTTTTCTGGGTTTTCTATTCGAGATCCATATTGTGATATGAGTATTCATGATATCTGAAACATCACTCATAATATACTAAGTGACATATAAATCCGAACACCCAGTTCAAATGGTTTTATTTTAATAAAATTTTGTATAAGTACTTAATGAAGCATGATAAGTAAATGATAAAAATTTCAAAATGATGGCACTGCTTTAAAGCCCTTTGACCTTTAATAATGTGTGGATGCACCCTGATGTGCTACGCATTCTCCAACGCGCCTAGGCATGCTTCTGATCAGGTGGTCATTGTCCTCCTGTGGTATCTCATTCCAGGCAACCACCATCTCCTCTCGAAGTGCTTCTAGAGTCTGAGGAGGACGTTGCAAATTGAGCAATCTCCTACCCATCATATCCCACACGTGCTCAATTGGGGATAAGTCGGGAGATCTTGGTGGCCATGGTAACAATGTGACATCATTATGTTGAAAGAAGTCTATTGTGACTCTTGCAACATGTGGTCGGGCATTATCTTGTTGGAAAGTTGGATCTGCCAGGGTGTCAAGATAGGGTAAAAGATGGGGTTCTAGAACTTCGTGGATATAACGCTGCCCGTTCATGTTACCTCTGATGAAGATCAAGGTGACCTGGAACCATAAGCTATAGCACCCCAAACCATAACTCCAACAGTGTGATGAACATGTCTTTCAACAAAAAACTGTGGATTCCTCCTTTCACCTCGTCGCCTTCTAACCCTGGCACGACCATCGTGCATGCCTAAACGAAATCGAGACTCGTCACTAAAAACACAAATGTTCCATTCCTGATTGCAGAGTGACCGTTGTCTGCACCACTCAAGGCGATTACGTCGGTGTTCTCGAGTTAAAGGGAGGACCCAGTGTGGCCGGTATGAAAACAAGCCAAAACTTCTCATTCGTCGGTAAACACTTCGCATGCCAATAGGTCTTCCGTGTTCTGCAAACCATTCATTTGCAATGGACCTGGTAGTGGAGAACGGTCCCTTAAGGCCAATAATCTTAGGCGGCGATCTTCACGGTCTGTTGTTCTACAGCGGCGTCCAGTGCCCCTTGCTCTTTGCGTACGGCCTTCTCGAAGCCATGCCTGACAACACCTAAGCACAGTGTCTACACTTCTTTGCACTCTAACTGCAATTGCCCGAAAAGAAAGTCCAGCTTCCCGAAGTCCCACTATACGGCCCCTATCAAACTCACTAAGTTGACGAAATCGTACAGGTCTCCGTACTCTAGGCATCGTAACCGATCGTAAAGGATGTCAAGAACCAAAATCCGCCAACGTTGATTCTTTACTGCGGCTGAAATATTCATTTTACAGCGTTAGTGAATTAAAAAAAGCAGTATAAAAACCGGAATGTCCAACTGATAAGGCTGAAAATTTTTCACTTGTTATTTACAGTAAGATAAATACATTCACCAACTTTATTAAAATAAAACCATTTAAACTGGGTGTTCGGATTTATATGTCACTTAGTATAATTATGGTGCCTTCAGAATAATTCTAATTTATCTACAAAAAATAAAAGGAATGTAATTTTGTGTGGCGTGTTTTTCAAGGTATTCGACACAAGTTCAAAACACCGCTCGACGTTTGTTGTTGGTTCTATAGGTCCAAAAAGTTCCTTTTTTCCTCAGTGTGCATTTTTCATCAATTTGTCAATGCTGGATATCCAGATTACGGGTGTCTCGTTCTCATTGTTTATGAGACAAAATTGGATGTACCCTCAGCTTCAACGTAAGGCAATTATTTCAGAATTACCGTTACGCATCTTCCTTTAAAATTGAAGGGTCGACCGGAACAGCGTTGTATATAACATGTTTCTATAAAATGAGATTTCCGTAAAACAACGTAGTATGTGCCTATTGGGACCCGTTGACAACATAGACCCACCAGTTTACTCGCATCAATCACTGTGACGCGAATTTGTAAAGCGCGCCATTTCAGTCTTCCGCGTAACAACGTTGTATGTACGTAAGCAAAAAAGAATATCTATGGTTTATGAACCATTTCAGTGGGTCAATGTCATTGCTAAATCCAAAGTTAAAAATCCTTTTAAAGTTGTCTGGATGCACCAAGCCTTCTTTGAGAATTTAACAGCTTTGAAATGTTGTATACTAAGTGACATATTAATCCGAACACCCAGTTTAAATGGTTTTATTTTAATAAAAGTTGGCGAATTTATTTATCTTACTGTAAACAACAAGTGAAAAAATTTTCAGCCTTATCTGTTGGACATTCCGGTTTTTATACTGCTTTTTTAATTCACTAACGCTCTAAAAATGAATATTTCAGCCGCAGTAAAGAATCAACGTTGGCGGATTTTGGTTCTTGACATCCTTTACTATCGGTTACGATGCCTAGAGTACGGAGACCTGTACGATTTCGTCAACTTAGTGAGTTTGATAGGGGCCGTATAGTGGGACTTCGGGAAGCTGGACCTTCTTTTCGGGCAATTGCAGTTAGAGTGCAAAGAAGTGTAGACACTGTGGTTAGGTGTTGTCAGGCATGGCTTCGAGAAGGCCGTACGCAAAGAGCAAGTGGCACTGGATGCCGCCGTAGAACAACAGACCGTGAAGATCGCCGCCTAAGATTATTGGCCTTAAGGGACCGTTTCTCCATTACCAGGTCCATTGCAAATGAATGGTTTGCAGAACACGGAAGACCTATTGACATGCGAAGTGTTTACCGACGAATGAGAAGTTTTGGCTTGTTTTCATTCTGGCCACACTGGGTCCTACCTTTAACTCTGGAACACCGACGTAATCGCCTTGAGTGGTGCAGACAACGGTCACTCTGGGATCAGGAATGGAACAGTATTGTCTTTAGTGACGAGTCTCGATTTTGTTTAGGCATGCACGATGGTCGTGCCAGGGTTAGAAGGCGACGTGGTGAAAGGAGGAATCCACAGTTTTTGTTGAAAGACATGTTCATCACACTGTTGGAGTTATGGTTTGGGGTGCTAAAGCTTATGGTTCCAGGTCACCTTTAATCTTCATCAGAGGTAACATGAACGCGCAGCGTTATATCCACGAAGTTCTAGAACCCCATCTTTTACCCTATCTTGACACCCTGGCAGATCCAACTTTCCAACAAGATAATACCCGACCACATGTTGCAAGTGTCACAATAGACTTCTTTCAACATAATGATGTCACATTGTTACCATGGCCACCAAGATCTCCCGACTTATCCCCAATTGAGCACGTGTGTATGATGGGTAGGAGATTGCTCAATTTGCAACGTCCTCCTCAGACTCTAGAAGCACTTCGAGAGGAGTTGGTGGTTGCCTGGAATGAGATACCACAGGAGGACATTGACCACCTGATCAGAAGCATGCCTAGGCGCATTGGAGAATGCGTAGCACATCAGGGTGCATCCACACATTATTAAAGGTCAAAGGGCTTTAAAGCAGTGCAATCATTTTGAAATTTTGATCATTTACTTATTATGCTTCATTAAGTACTTATACAAAATTTTATTAAAATAAAACCATTTAAACTGGGTGTTCGGATTTATATGTCACTTAGTATATATGGAAATACTCCAAATGTAAAATTACACAAGGACTGTGGCTGCAACTTACCGCTGATTCTCCAGCTACTTTGAGAATGAGAAAATCTCAAAATATTATGCAGCCCTGGAATTCATTTCCCATAAGCAATCGTAAAAGAAAAGAAACAATGACTTTTGCCACTGAAATCATATCATCTGAAAAATTACCTATAATGTATCAGAACCTTCTTCCAATCAAAGATGAAAAATTAAAAAACCTTGAGGATATGAGTGATTATATTTCGCTTATGTATGTAACATTTTATGAGAAATTAACTGCAACCCAGTAATATTTATTTAAGTTTCAGTTTTGGTTTCGAAACACGTTGATGAACTTAGAACGTGTTTTTTTGTTATTAAAAATATGTTACTGTTTACTTTGGTTCCCTTAATAAATAGAACTGCTGAAAATACTTGTTTTGCTTGTAGTCATTTAAAGCCTCCCTATAACAACGTTGTCAGTAACGCGATCATACAACCTTGTTACATGCGTTTTCCATAAAAATGGTTCCCATAGCTGAAAAATAGGTATCACATTTTTAAATTACAATAACCTTGTATAACTATTGTTCCTTTATTGTGCGTCTATAGAGACGTAGTCATTTGAAAAAATGGTTCAAATTTGTTTTTCTTAATTTCGGCCACTGAGCTTTTTTGAGTTGTTGCGGCCGACCCTTCAATTGTAGAAATCGACGACTTTTGACGTTATTTTGTAATACAGTTTCGGCAAATTGGCCTAGTAACATCTCATTTTGAAGGCAGTATTATCCACTACAATTTTTTTTGGACCACCTACACCAATCATAATTCGTAACTATTTGAATATGGGCGTGAAAGTAACTTTTTCAACTTTAAAGTTAATGAGAAAAGTTCGCCAGCAAATTTTTTTATATCTCTCGATGCGTCGTAAAACTCCGTACTAAGTGTTCAACTTCGCTTTTTGAATAGTCAGCTTGGTCTATACAGTGTATTCCTCAATGATATGCGGATACTTGAATAATTGTTAGTTTGCTTTCTAAACTATGGTCCAAAAATGTTTCCTAACAAAAAGTGTTGAAGTTTTAGGGAAAAAATGGAAATTAATTAATATTTTTATAACCTCTTCAGATATTTCACTAATATTTGGTAAGTAGTGAAAGTTAATAAAGTTGCATATTTTTCAATGCAAAAATGATATTTAGCTTTAACGGCGGCGTGCGTACGAGTATTGATTTCGATATTTTTTAAGAAAAAAATGGAACACCAATGGTTTTTTGCCAAATAAAAAATATTTTTCAACTCCCCGTACAATTTAAAACAAATTATTTCTCTTGAATTGTCTTACTTCGATGCGCCATTTTTGAGTAAAAAAATAAAAACAGTTCTAATAAAAACTTCAACACCCCGAGCTTTTGCAACGAAACATTTTGGACCATAGTTTATAAACCAAACTAACATTAATTTTTCATATCATTAAGGAACACCCTGTATAGAGCTCTAGTTTAAAGCGTGTTTGAGCAGCGCAAAACAAAAGTAATGTAGGTAAGGTATTTTTCAAAAAGGTCTTTACTATCTTTTAACAAGGAATTCAATTATCACCTTAAGTTTGACCTTGAACATCACCTCCAAAGATATTTCAAGGTCAGCTTTAGTCCCTCAAATAGAAAGTTCATTTATTACTTCCCACGTCTCTGGCGAGGAAGTATTTTAATCGCGGAAAATTTCGAGATTTGTGCATTAAATGACATGAGATATATTCAGATAATTGGATCATGTGCTGTAATATATGTTCATGAGTTTCGAGTAGGTGCCTGTATTATAGCCAAATCCTGCAACAAAAATATTGCTCCTTTAGATGCTCCTTAATAAAAACGTCATGTATCTAATTTCTCTAGCGCGCCAAAAACGAAGCACGTATTCCATACGTATTATCCCTTCCAATCTCCTGTTGATGCCGTTTGACGTCTGGGAAGGTGTCCGGACTCCAGCTCCGGAGCCAAGGCCACCTGACGTTGCCTGAGACAGTCGCTTCTGGTTACCACCGGAGTTATAGCCCGGTAAGATTAGTCAACGATGCGAATTAAAAACGACTAAGGATGCACTTTCTTAAAAAGCCGAGTTCTCGGCCGGGTACTCGGTGAAGTGATTAGCGCTATTTATTTCAGGTACTATCAGTAAGATTAAGATTATATTTGAATTTGCTGAAGGACCTTTTATGTTAAACATTTGTCTGATGTGTCGATTAGGACGGAATTATT
Source organism: Acanthoscelides obtectus (assembly GCA_963669975.1). NCBI lineage: Eukaryota > Metazoa > Arthropoda > Insecta > Coleoptera > Chrysomelidae > Acanthoscelides > Acanthoscelides obtectus. The sequence continues at coordinate 78,552,370 of CAVLJG010000009.1, forward strand.
TTATTATCGAACCTCATCACTCCAGTTTTTTATTCGTCGACTATGTGTTCCCTTCACTGTTGTTTAAAAACAATTTAGCAATAATCTCGCCGACTTAGTAAGTCAATATTTTTCTCCTAATTGTTATTTGTTGCTATTGTCAATAGTTTTTTCCAGCTCCAGACGATGAAGACATAGATCTTCGAAAGCTTGAGAGTTTAAGTTATAAGAGTGTACTTTTGCAATAATTTGCCTTCTACCCAAAGAATTTAAAGGATATTTTCTCCTAACAGTTAAGGCAATTAACTATGAATACTATATATATATATATATATATATATAGATGAAAAATTAAAGCTTCCGCCTTTTGTTGGGCACTTCGATAAAATTTAAGCAAGGAGGACTCTTTATACTTTTTTTATTCTCTCTAGGTTTCAATGGTCTCTGCCATCATTATCAGGAGCTGCAATTACATTGATAACAGTAGCAACAATAGTGTAAAATGAATTTAAATTAACTTACAGTAGTATGTGAGGATGTTGCTAATTGTTGTTTACGTTAAGGATGAGAGAAACACCCAGTAACATGGTGAAAGCTGGATAGATGGTACAATGGTCAAAATTATATAAACTACACATACCTGTATGACAAGTTAAAAACAGATAAAAAATTTAAAAAATGAATGTTAAGCATTACATCGTGAAGCCACTTGATGATTGCACAAAATGGTGGGCATGGAATAATGAGTAAGATGAACCTTTTGACAGATGGCTGAAGGTTAGCAGTGTCTGTGTAGAATGATGGAACGAAAATTCTTTTGTGGGCGTGTGCTACGTTGCCAAATCACTTCAGATGGTGTGATTTTCAATATGTGTTGGGTAAGAAATTATCAAACCGACCAGAGGCATTTGAATGAACTATATTTTATTAGATGGTCAACTAAATTAACAGTTATTATTTAATTGTAGTTATATATATACAATAAGGTGAAAAATAAAGCTTCTGCCTTTAGTTGGGTACTTCGACAAAAATTCGAGCAATGAGGACTCTCTAGCTTTCAATGAACTTTGCCATCATCATCAGAAGCTGCAATAACATTAAGAAGAGGTAGCAGCTATTGTGCAAAATGATTTTGAATACTTACAATAGTATGTGAGATTGTTGCTAAATGTTATTAAAGGTTGAGGAAAACATTTAGTAACCTGTTGAAAGCTGGACACATGGTAGATTCGTTAAAATTAGTATAAAACACACACAGCTGTACGTCAGGAAAACATCAAAACGGTTTAAAACTATTTGGAACGAAAGTTAAAATTATTACATGTTACATCGTGAAACAACCTGATGCTGCACAAAATGGTGAGGCACAGGTTCATAAGTAGGATGAAACATTTGACAGATTACTTAAGGCTGGTGGTGTCAGTGTCGATGGATGGAACGAAAATTTGTAAAAGTGTGTGCTACGTTGCCAAAGTCGCTTCAGATGGTGTGATTTATCAAGATATGTTTGTCAAAAGACCAAAAAAAATATATATATATACAATATATATATATAAAATTTCGCTGAACAGTTTCCTTTCCGATACCGGACTATTTAGTAACCACCGTGAGTTACACGCCCATGCGTGTTGCTGCCTGCTGTCGTCCCGCCGAAGGTTACTGAATCCGATCCCGGGGGCCTACCATCCCCCTCTACGCCTCTCTAACGGCCCCCCGCCCCTTCATCATCCCCCGCTCGCCGAACCCTGAACTTGAATGAACCTTCGGCGGCGAAGCATCGAGCGGGCGGCCCGCCGAACTCGCCCATAGGAAACCGGAGCCACTGGGCCCGGACCGACCGGAGCGGAGCGGCGCGCGTCGATACAGGCACGGATTCGATGGGCGTGACGTTGCCGCGTCGACAGAAACGTCCGCGTAGCTGGGAAAATATTTAAGGGAGGCGTTATCGGTGCTATCACGGGTTGGTTGTTACGACCCAGCTAACTCTTTTTTACAAGCCTTAATGTAAGTGAACGAAGTGGTTGTGGTTTTAATTTGTACGAGATTGAGACAGGCCTAGCTAAGTAGAAAAAAATCATAATTACCTCGAACAATGTCCCAGACGGTTGCTCTATAAAATTAGAAATCATGTCGAGGAAATGAATACGTGGCTTCGAAAAAATGGTCACTTACCAGGTCGATGGTTGGGTGTAGTTATGCCTACGGTTAAATCCTCAAGAGGGTGAAAAAAGGGCTCCGACAACAAACTCACTAATCAAGGCCGATTTCTGTTACTATCTCCATCACCCGATAAAACCGCAGCACTGTGTGTGAAATATTTCACAAAATCGGGTAGTGGGCTGCTGAATTCCTACACGAGAGCATTGGAAATAGCACCAAATCACCTTCATCTCTCGCATTTATGTTCGACAGAAATTATAAAAAATGACCTTTAACGAGATGGAGAGTTGAGAATGATTTTCTACTATAAAATTATTAGATCAATAGAAGTATTTTGATATAAAAATAAAATTCGGTATTTTCGAGAAGTACTATAAAATTATAATTCTGAACAAGAAAAACTTACTTTATCAAGATATAGTTAATTTTTAGTCGATCATAAAATGAAACTGTAACAACTGACTGCCGCCATTTTAAATCCAATATGGCCGATGATACAAAATCACAAACCATAATTTCTATGATATATCGGTATTAGATGAAAAGGCTGGATGAGAGAAACACAATAAGCAAAGTGACGTCATTCTAAATCCATTATGGTGACAGCATCAGGATGGCCTTATAATTATCATAGTGACCCTTATCAAATTATAGTTCTTGATGAGGGAAACATAAGAAGCAACGTGACGTTAATCTAAAAAATATAAAAATATGAGGGCAACCGTGAAATGACGATCTGTAAATTCCTTAGGCACCCCTATACAATGAGTATCAAATGAAAGGGTTCGATGAAGGAAACATAAGAAGCAAAAGTCATTCTAGATCCAATATGGCGGTAGCTGATTTATGATTTAAATGGTCACCGCTATGATATGGGTATCAAATTTAAGGACTTGATGATAGAAACAAAGTCCATATGGTCATCGCCGCAAAATATCGATTTATCATTATATGATTTATATATATATAGAAATTTTATAACACAAATAAAGTACGATTTATGCAATCATTTTGATAAAATATATGATAATTATACAGAAATAGTAAAACTAATAATTTGACATTATCTCGTACTAAGAGGTATTAAAAAATAATTAAATAAAGGAATACATTTTAAACAACTAGCTTTTTTGCTGTTAGTTAACTGAACTAACAATTCTAATAAATTTTCCTGATTGGACATATTTAAACAATTATGAAGCTCCTTTATCTCAAGTTTTCAAATAAAATCGCGTTATAAATATTACCAATATTTTTCTAAAAATGAGCAGGAGTTTCTGAAACGTTGTAACACTATGTTCCAGCGATCTCTAAATCGATTTTAAAAAGCTAGGACTACCTAAACGTTAGAACTCGCGATGAGATTCGTACTTTGGTTCACAAGTTTTCTGTTACTCAAAAATATCTGCATCACATAGGTCCGTGTTTCTCATTCATGTCGGTTTTTTAGTTCGCGTCTGTTGTACATCATTGCGTCATAAGTACTGAGTCAATCTACTTGATGAAATAGTAAGAGAACCATCATGGATAATAAAATATAGAGTTTCAAAGCTCTCTACTTTTTCGTTTTTTGCCCGTATCTCCACGGCCACTAATTTTTTTTTTGTCTTTGACAGTTATCTCCGCCGTGACTAGACCATTTTTCAATAACCACAAAACCATTTCGTCCTTGTCACAGTAGTAACCTTGCATTAAAATTTCATCAAATCTGAGCTGTACTTTCCAATTTATAGACGCATCAAGGATTAGGAGGCAGACCGACAGACCAACATAAAAGAGTTATGCAGATGTCATATAATGCCCAAGAAACATAATATCTCATTTTCAATTTTTTTGCCATTTCAATATCTCCCCGCCAGTAGTTTTAGTATTATTATTGCAAATAGCTAGTTTAGTAATTTGTGTTTTTCATATATATTATTAACGGGACTCCATCAAACTTTTTATTCATTCATTCATTTGTATTATTACATTTCGATAGATGTGAATCATATAACGATAAATCGATATAGAATTTTGAATGGCGTTACTTGCTTATTGTGTTTCTCTCAATAAAGCCTTACATTTGATCTCCGTAGTATAGGGGTCACTGGACATTACAAATCGCCATTTTGCTTGGAATGACGCCACGATGCTTGTTATGTTTCTCTCATAAAGCTCTTTTATTTGTTTGTATGATAGAGATGACTGGTAATTACAAACGCCATCCTGGGCAGAAGTGCCATATTGGTTTTAGAATGACGTCACTTTGCTTACTGTGTTTCTCTCTTCCTGCCCTTTCCTTTTGATACCCAAAATGTAATTCCAAGAGTTGTCCAACACATACAGGTACAAATACCAATCATCACGAAACGTACAGAATTCGATAATTCAGGCCCAAAAGCAGCGTTTATAGATTGCTAAACAGAACTTGAAAAACGAATTCACAGGCAGGTGGAGTCAACTTCTAAGTTATACTTACCTACTAACAAACAAGTCAAGTTAAATGAAAAAATCTTGTAAAAATTCACAGACATTTCCATGAATGAAATATTGCTAACGATATTGTATAAGGTCATGAGTATTCCCTATTAACGTATAAAGAAATAACCCTTTAAAATGAATAAATAAGCTATTTCCGAAGTAAGCTTAATAAGATATGTTATTTTATAAGAATTATTGCTAATATTTGGATAAACAAACCTTGAAAGTTACGTAAATTTTTAATCTAGATTGAGGTATGGAATTATGTTATTCAGAAACGGTACTGACTTTTCTAATACCAAAGAGCCCTTTAAGAACTATTTTGAGTTTGAAGGGCTAATGAATCATGTAGCAAGATTAAGCAATTAGGTATTTTTACAGTGTTTGGGGTTATACAGGGTTATCCAAATTAAGTGTCCACCCCTGTATATTATATTTTTTTCTGTTAAAGCATCAAATTTTAAACAAAAAAGTTCATAATGACTTTTCCGCTAAAGTCAAAATAACGATAAATATTTTTAATTATTTGCAGTATTATAATATTAAGACGGCTATGAAAACAACATGGCGTTCGCGATTTGACAGCATTAAGATAAGCGACAAATTGTTAAACTGGACATACTCGCAAGTAGAAGGCTTTGGAAAACAATGATAAAATCAAATAATGTCAAACATTAGTGTAAATACTTATTTATAAGCTTTATTGTGTCATTAATTTAAAGAAAAATGTTCTCCCATGAAGAAAAGTGTGATATGTTAGAATGCTATTTAGTGTGCAGAAAATCCTCCTTGAGAGCAAGAGAATACTACAGTGAATTATATCCCGCTCGCATTCAACCGTATGAACGATATTTTCTGAGACTTTATCGAAAATTTAGGGGCAACGAAAATGTTTTTGCTAAAACAAGGGCAAAAAAAGAATTCATAATAAGCGAGGCCACGGAAATTGCAGTTATTGGATATTTTGAAGCTTATCGTGAGAATTCAATAGCAGATATTCTCAAGGACTCTAATTTCAGTTATGGTACTGTTCAAAGGATTTTAAAAAAATACAAATTTATTCCGTATAAGTACCGACCAGTTCAAACGCTTTTGGCAGGGGATCCAGAGAGAAGACTTGTTTTTTGCCATTGGTATCTTAGCTTCTGTCGCCAAAATGTAAATAACTTTCGTTACCTTTTATGGACAGATGAATCAAATTTTTCAAATTCTGGAATGTTTAATAGAAAAAACCACCATTATTGGTCAAGAGAAAATCTTTTGTTAGTACATCCAAGAGGCCCACAAGTCCGTTTCAGTTTCAACGTTTGGTGCGGTATAATTGGTTCAAAAATTGTTGGCCCGTTCTTTTATGAGGGAACCCTAACTGGTGAAAGATATGTGGAATTTATGTCAGAAATTCTGACTAATTTCTTAGACGAATTGGATCTTATAAGTAGACATCATCTGCATTTTCAGCAAGATGGCGCACCTGCCCACAACTCCAGAGGTACTTATCATTTTCTAAGTACTACTTTTAATGATCAGTGGATAGGAACAAATGGCCCAATACAGTGGCCTCCCAGATCACCAGATCTAAACCCACTTGATTACTTCTTGTGGGGTTACTTAAAGAACCAAATTTACAAGCGAAGGTACGATAACCTTGACGCGTTAAAGACTGCAGTTAGGGAAAAGATAACCCAGATAGATGGTAGGACCATACTTAAGACAGTTCGAGCAGTTGAAAAACGTGCCCAAAAATGTATTGAAGAACAAGGTGGTGTTTTCGAGCATCTTCTTTAAAAAAAATTGTTATTGTATTTTGTAAGATTATAAGTTGATGTTGAAAATAAAGTTTGTCGATACAATTTAATTGTTTCAGATTGGAGGCCATAACTTCAACAATTTGTAACCTAGGAGAAAAGTTATTGTAAGCTTTTTTGTTTAAAATTTGATGCTTTAACAGAAAAAAATATAATATACAGGGGTTTCCATTTAAAAAAATGTTATTTTACTGAAAAAAATCAAAATAACGACTCTCAATTGTTTTTTTTTATTTCTCATTTTTACCAGCGTTAAAAATGCTACTAGTTTGCTAATTCAAACAACTTTGTATTTTCACTAATAACAAAGTTACTAATGGTGGACACTTAATTTGGATAACCCTGTATATTCAAGAGAGTCACATATACCTATTTACAAAATGAGCGATTCTTCACAGCTGATGAGCCTACAGGTAACCATACTGCAGTTCTTAAGTATGCTTATCCTAGGTATAGAATAGCGTTATTTGTGAAAGGATCTCGTTGTCTTTTTAACCATTGACCAGCAGTTGTGAAAAAGATCGTAAAACTAAGTGCTTTGAAAAACATTACACAAAGTATTACTGAATCCAGAACCACATTCAATGGATCCACCTTATCAAGACAAATTGAATAATAATAAGTTTTTTCAAGTATAAAGTATTACAGTTTATGGAAAAGAAATATGCCTATATATACGCCAATAATCCCACAGAAGAATTTATTCTTGTGCGTGGGAAAACATTTCTCATAACAATTTTTGCTTTGAACATAGTTAAATGTAGTTAATACATAAATTTGAACATAACATAACCTTAAAGGTAAGTGTAATAACATTATATTTAAAAACTAATTTATTTTCATTTGAGTGAGTTTTGCTATTCCACGTCGATTATTATTTAACAAGAATCTTTTTTATCTCAATTTTGAATCTATTTTCATTTGAAATGGATTTTATACGAGGGATGTCTTTTAAGTTTTCAATATGGAAATAAAACAACACGGTAGGTAGTTTTAAATGGCTTTACTGTTTTTCGAAGTATTCTCCACGAAGATCAATAAACATCTGCAAGAGCTCGAACCAATTTTCGAAGCACTTATTCCACTCGTTTGCTGGCAGATCCAAAACGGCATTTTTGAATGCGTCAACTGCTTCTTCTGGTGACTGGAACCTTTCACCACGCAGTCTGTTTTTAATTTTCGGGAAAGTAAAGAAATCGTTAGGACTTAGATCGGGACTATATGGACGATGGTCCAATAACAATGCTGTACACATTTTTTGAGTTTCCGGAATTGAAACGGTCAAGCGTTTTTTTGACACGAATTAACCCTGGCTGCTTTCTGCTCTTCAGTCAACAGGTGGGGTATCCAACGAGAAACTAATTTTCTTGCTCCTTATTCTTCATGTAAAATTTTTTGAATTGAGGTCTTTGAGATCTTCAAGGACGCCTCAATCTCGCGATATGTCACATGTCTATCTTCAATGATGAGTTTGCGCACAGCATCGACGTTTTCCTGGCTGACTGCCGTTTTTGGTGCACCCACCCTGGGATCGTCGCTAAGACTCACCCGTTCACGTTTGAATTCTCCATACCAACGGGAAATAGTCGACTGATGTGGCGCTTCGTTGTCGAAAACAGACAGTAACTCAGCAAGGCATTCTTGTTGCGATAATTGTCTCTGAAGGTTGTAATAAATTATGGCGAGAAAATGTTCTCGGTTGAGTTCCATTTTTCTAATGACTTGGTGACACTTAAAAATTCACTGTAGTGAGAACACTAAAGAGTGAGGTTAAGATTCAGTACTGACGTTCGATCCGCGCGGCCTACTATGTTTCTATATACAAAACACAAAAGACATCCCTCGTATGGCTTGGTGGATAGTTATAAATTCTAGTGGAGATGTAAATGAAGCATAATGATATGCTGTGTATAAAGCAGAATTTTGTAAATTTTGTTGATGCTGTAGCATGGTAAGATCATATTGTCTAATATACTGTTATTAGAGACTTGTTAGGTATTGCTAGTAATATAATTCACCGGAAATGCTGCGCTAGGCAGAGAGGTGACCGAGGTACCTTGCAGTACCTATCAATATAGCTTTTTAGAGAGAATAAAGTTAATCATCCTGAAATCAAGTTGTGTAACTAATTAAGCAGAAGCCCAAAATAGATGAATCTATTACAATACCATTTGTCTCTATTTGCAAATAAAGGCTATTGTTATTGTTATTGATACCCTATCCCTTATTCCTCCAGAAAGCTGGCAGCAGCGTCGCCTACTTGTTACGCCGTCGGCGGCGGCGTCGCGCGTCGGGCGTCGGACGGCTCGTGTTCCGGGCGTTATCGCAGCAGGCAGGAGCATACCAGCTCGGCAACGGTAACAACGACTGACGGGCAGCGCCGAGCACCGTCGCGACCACCGCGACATTGACGCAACCACCACCAGCAGCAGGTGTCCTAGCGTCCACATCCGGGACACCGCTCTATCCGCTCCGTGTTCGCGCGATATGGTTCCGGGATATCGCCGTAGATACGTTATGAGAAAATCGTCGGGATCATGGTGGACGGGAAGTCAGCTGGAAGTCGACAGCTACAGGTACGCATCCCCACCCCCGTGCTCGATGGTTTATTTATTTTACTTTTGATTTATTTTAGAACCCATACCCTGTCTGAACTGATAACTTCAATTAACAGGCAGGAAAAACGAATTTCAATAAAAAAACTGTAGGAAAAAGTCAAAAGTATATCTCACCCAACAGATAAAAAACATCTAAGATTGTTTTCGGTGGAACTGAAAACATCAAGTTCACTAACACCTTCACAAACATTGCTTCATAATTTCCTATACCACAATACACATTCCCAAATAAGTACTTCTCAGCATGGCGTTATGAAGGGTAGATCAACCATAACTAACCTAGCCTGTTTTACTGTCAGTCTCCTCTGCATTAGATGCTAATAGCTAGGTGGATGTGATTTATACAGATTTTAGTGAAGCATTTGACAAACTTGATCACAGTATTCTGTTAACGAAGCTGAGCTATTTTGGATTCTCCCCCAAGCTGTTATCCTTTCTTAAGTCAGATCTGTCAGGAAGAAAGCAATATGTTGAATATGAGAGTGTCAAATCCATTGAATTCTTCCCAACCTCAGGGGTACCTCAAGGCTCCTGCTTAGGTCCTTTGCTTTTCATACTGTTCATAAACGATATTGTTAGCGGCATCGACAGCAGCCACTTAATCTATGCTGATGATCTGAAATTTTTTTCCAATGTCGACTGTGCTCACTTACAAAAAGAAATAGCCAAAATAGTTAAATGGTGTGCTGTAAATCGACTTCCAATTAACTACAGTAAATGTAGTGTTATGTCTTACACCAGAAAGCTAGATATTATTGCATTTGACTACAGAATTGGCAATCATTCTCTGCTGAGAGTACAAGAATGCAAGGACCTGGGTGTGATTTTTGACATGTCACTTAGCGTCAATCCTCATATTGAGTACCTTATTAATGCTGTCAACAGATTCACTGGACAACAAATTTTAGTTTTTTAATTGTATCTTGTGGGAAAAGTGTACTTCTTTATTAATTTTGGGGCGCTGAATCCAAAAATGACAATGAAATAAAAAAATTAGTTGCGGTTTAGAAAAAAAACTTTTTATTTTTAAGGATATATTAAAAAAAGTAACAAGATGTATATACTTATAAGAATCACTACATGCGCTGTTTTTTTGCTGTTCTTTTATGGATCGTTTCTGGAGCATCTCTACCAAGAGTCCAACAGTAGTCTGCAAGCATGGAAGGATTCCACTTTCCCTGGCACCTTTTTTCCATTGTTGAAATATCCTGATGAAAACGTTCGCCCTGCTCATCGCTCACGGCTCCGCAATTGTTAGGAAAAAAGTCCAGGTGTGAGTGTAGGAAATGTATCTTAAGAGACATATTACAGCCCATCTTTTGATACGATGACAACACATTTTTGACAAGGGTTTTATAGTTGTCAGCTAATTCTATTTCCCAAGAAATTAGTGACCACCAGACGGAAATCATTTCAAGCAGTTTTTTCAATACCTGTTAAAGTGTTTTCAAACTGTGTATCTTTCAAAATATTTCGAATCTGTGGCCCAACAAAAATACCTTCTTTAACCTTTGCCTCACTTAGTCTTGGAAATTTCTGATGCAGGTATTGAAAAGCTGACCCATCTCTATCTAATGCCTTGACAAAGTTTTTCATTAGGCCCAACTTGATATGCAGTGGTGGTAATAAATTTTTTTTCGAATCTACTAATGGCATATGCTGTACATTTTTTTGACCTGGCTCTAGGAATTGACGAACAGGCCAGTTTTGTCTGGTGTAATGAAGTGCCTTTGCCCGACTGTCCCATTCACACAAAAAACAGCAAAACTTTGTGTAGCCTAGCTGCAGCCCAAGTAAAAGTGCAACAACTTTCAAATCGCCACAAATATGCCATTGGTGCTCATCGTATTTTATGCATGTCAATAGGTACTTCATATTGTCATATGATTCTTTCATGTGAACTGCATACCCTACAGGAAGAGATGGTAAAATATTTCCAATATGCAATAACACTGCCTTTAAACTCAATGTTGAACTGTCTATAAACAATCTCCATTCTTCTGGGTTATAGTTTATATTTAAAGCCGCCAGTAAGCCGTTAATGTTACTGCAGAAAACCAAGTTATTCTCCATATTGAAAAATGGTTCTAAGTCTTTGTGGCGTTTACGAAAAGCACATACCGAAACATCGTCTTCTAACAAGTTCCACTGCCGCAGTCTTGATCCAAGTAACTCTGCCTTACATTTTGGAAGTTCTAAATCTCTTACAAGATCATTTAATTCTGCCTGTGTTATTTTGTGCGGTTGGTGGCATGACGTGCTCGGTATAAAATCAGGATCTCTTGACGTTGATGGCATATCTTCTTCCTATATAAAAAGGCATAACGAGAGTACTAAGCAAAAAATATACAGGAGGAGAGTAAATAAGTAAATAGAGCTGACCTTTTATTTCAACCAGAACTGCCATTCCAATTTCACTGAAAATCTTGACCCAGTTTCAACGCCGTTTGAGGAATTGGTATACATCCAAACAAAATCTTAATGTAATTTATCAAATAACGGTCTCTAATATCTTATATAGCCAATAATCAAAACTATAGCAGTCGTTATATGAACCACTTGACAATTTTTGGCTAACGATGCAATCTGGATCCAAAATATACTAAGTGACATATAAATCCGAACACTCAGTTTAAATGGTTTTATTTTAATAAAAGTTGGTGAATGTATTTATCTTACTGTAAATAACAAGTAAAAAAATTTTCAGCCTTATCAGTTGGACATTCCGGTTTTTATACTGCTTTTTTTTAATTCACTAACGCTCTATAAATGAATATTTCAGCCGCAGAAAAGAATCAACGTTGGCGGATTTTGCTTCTTGACATCCTTTACGATCGGTCACGATGCCTAGAATACGGAGACCTGTACGATTTCGTCAACTTAGTGAGTTTGATAGGGGACGTATAGTGGGACTTCGGGAAGCTGGACTTTCTTTTCGGGCAATTGCAGTTAGAGTGCAAAGAAGTGTAGACACTGTGGTTAGGTGTTGACAGGCATGGCTTCGAGAAGGCCGTACGCAAAGAGCAAGGGGCACTGGACGCCGCCGTTGAACAACAGACCGTGAAGATCGCCGCCTAAGATTATTGGCCTTAAGGGATCGTTTCTCCACTACCAGGTCCATTGCAAATGAATGGATTGCAGAACACGGAAGACCTATTGGCATGCAAAGTGTTTACCGACGAATGAGAAGTTTTGGCTTGTTTTCATACCGGCCACACTGGGCCCTCCCGAGAACACCGACGTAATCGCCTTGAGTGGTGCAGACAACGGTCACTCTGGGATCAGGAATGGAACAGTATTGTCTTTAGTGACGAGTCTGGATTTTGTTTAGGCATGCACGATGGTCGTGCCAGGGTTAGAAGGCGACGTGGTGAAAGCAGGAATCCACAGTTTTTTGTTGAAAGACATGTTCATCACACTGTTATGGTTATGGGGTGCTATAGCTTATGGTTCCAGGTCACCTTTAATCTTCATCAGAGGTAACATGAACGCGCAGCGTTATATCCACGAAGTTCTAGAACCCCATCTTTTACCCTATCTTGACACCCTGGCAGATCCAACTTTCCAACAAGATAATGCCCGACCACATGTTGCAAGAGTCACAATAGACTTCTTTCAACATAATGATGTCACATTGTTACCATGGCCAGAAGCATGCATAGGCGTGTTGGAGAATGCGTAGCACATCAGGGTGCATCCACACATTATTCTTAAAGGTCAAAGGGCTTTAAAGCAGTGCAATCATTTTGAAATTTTTATCTTTTACTTATTATGCTTCATTAAGTACTTATACAAAATTTTATTAAAATAAAACCATTTAAACTGGGTGTTCCGATTTATATGTCACTTAGTATATCTTATATAGCCAATAATCAAACCTATAGCAGTCGTTATATGAACCACTCGACAATTTTTGGCTAACGATGCATCTGGATCCAAAATTCTTCGACATTTCTCAAGCATAAGTTTCTTGTTATAAGGTATGAGACATTCTTGTTTATAGTCCAAGGACATAATCAGACTATGCCTGTAGCAAATGTACCATTTAGGCCAAACAGGAGGTGAATTAAATAACTTGAACGTTGTACAACTATCAGGCAATCATCAAATTAAGTTATAAAAAATCTAAACGAGAGTTTTAAACAAAGAAGATACGTACATGGGGAGAGTAAACAGAGCTTCCCGTTTATTTCAAGCAAAACTGACGTTCCAATTCCACTGAAAATCTTGACCCAGTTTCAGCATACTCAAGGAAAGATATAGTCGATATCCGGACCTAAAGATGGAACACAAGAATTACTCTAGATGTTCCCTATAGTTATTTTTTATTCCATTTTGTTTCGCGTAAGGACAACTTTGTTGAGATCATGGTGGACGGATACATAATGTCAGCTAAAAATGAGAAGCTACGTACACAACATCCCCATACTCCGTGGTTTTTAGTTGCCATGCAACCTCAAATTGTAACAAAAACTCGTTTCATTCGTCTGGGCACATAAGTACATCTGTTTTGAGTTTTTTGGCAACTCATCATCATGGCCCAGGCTTGGTCTCATGCTAGGTCCTAGGTAGACAGTAATAAGTGTAATCTAGTTCCAGAATCTACCACTGGAAGGGTGAAACACAAAAATGGAGAGGGCACATTTGCTTAGAAATTAGAATTTTAGCTACTACTCACTGATGTATCCAGCAAAACTTTATGGAAGGTACACAGATTTTACAAAAGGTATATAGCCATCATAGAAAAGGTCCTACGAAAATCTGACGACAACCCGATTTATGACAAAATACTAAGGTTTTCAAAACGGGTAGAGGAAAGGTTATTAGTGATAAAATTCGGTAACTGATAATTAAACTTTTTAATTCTGGGAAATCAAACTCAGAAATTGCAACTTTGTTAGACTTATCGCGGTGCAGTGTGAGAAATATTGTTAGAAGATATAACGTAACTGGTTCAGTTAATATTAAGCCACGATATGTGAAAAAAAGTAATATCACAAATGCCGACTGAAGAGCATTAAGAAGAATAATCGTGAAAAACAGGCGTACCAATTATTTACAATTAAGTGCTCTGCAGAGTGAAGTAAAAACCCTAAAGTTTCACAACTTGTTTATAGGTCAAAGAAAAGCCACTATTAACTCCACTGCAAAAGAAAAATCGGCTTAGATGGGCTAAAGAACATAGACAATGGACACCTCAACAATGGTGTGCAATACAATGGAGTGATGAGGCCCGATTCGAATTTTGTGTTGGTGACAGTCGCAGTAGAGTTATTCTAAAAAAAAAATGAAGCATTCCATGTTGACTGTCTGAAGAGAAAATTGCAATTTCCAGCATCCATTATAGTCTGGGACATTATGTCATCAAAAGGAGTAGGAAAACTTTATTTTATTGATGGAAATGTGGATACAAACAAATATTTGGCAATTTTAGAAGACTCGCTTTTACCAGTGATGGAAGAATGTTTGACATCCGGCCAAGATTTTGTGTTTCAGCAAGATGGTGCAGCGTGCCATACCTCAAAAAAGGCTATAAAATGGATGGAAGAAAATAATGTACCACTTTTGAAATCGGTTTCTAGCAGTCCAGATCTGTCACCTATTGAAACTTGGCACGAGATGAAAAAAGTTCTACGACAACATCCTGCTCGTACAATCACCGAACTGAGACAAAAGCTTAAAAAAATATGGGATTGTTTTACACCAAATTTTTGCCAAAACTTGGTTAACACTATGCCCTAAAGAATTTCAGCCGTAATAAAAAATAAAGGTGATGTTACCCAATGGTAATCTTTCAATTGTTGCTTTGTTAACTTCGCGCATTTATTCGCACATTGTTTATTTGTTCAGATGTTCTATTAGTTATAGGTCTAAGTGATTTCAAATAGTTTCGTCATGTTTAGTTTATAAAGGCATATTTTGGTACAAATCTTGAAGTGGGCCAACTGAAGTGGGAAAAGGCTCGTATTCTGATATTCATTTTAAATAGTCCGATGAACCAAGTTGACGCAAAAAATAAGATGACTCACTACCTTTGATATGAAAACTTGGCGAAACGCTGCCCACAATGACGAACCGAGGGTTTTTACTGAGTAAGCCGCATTTCTGGAGAATCCCACACTTCGGGCAGGGAAGACCGACCGGGCAATACTGCCGAGCTTTTTCGCCTGCGAGTGGCTATGAAAGATCTCCCTTGTCAAGAAAAATTGTTATCCTAGGCATTATCTTTGGCAAACGGATCCAATACACACAAGGCTATTAGAAACCATCCTGTCAGAGAACGCATACTAAAGATTATGAGGTTAAACTGCTTAAGGGATAAACGTATTCATAAAGCCAATCCTGTCGCCAAGGATGGTGTGGTTGTCGGAAATCTAGTGGACGTAAAATATGGTGTCAGCACCTTAAAAATGTCAACATAACCTGCCGCAATCTTTAAGTGCATTTCACTCATGTATTGCTTTGCTTTGTAGGCTTATCAATATTATCCAATATTTCTGCTTGCTACTCTCCAAACTGTCAGTTATTTACAGTCATGATGTCACCAATACACACACACACACACACACAGAGAGAGAAAGAGACGCCACATGCGCAGCGCCTGAAATTCCTTTGCTGCGCAGCGTACCAACTCACTTCATGGAGGATATTTTTGGCATCCACATCCACTGCATGAGTTTAGCCTCCTCACTCTAGTCTTCATTTATAAAAGGAATAAAGGACAGTCTAGCCTCAAATGTAATGTACTAATTGCAGGACGCTGTACTGATAGCTGCTAGAAAGAAAAAAAATTTTGATGAGAGCAAAATAAATTATGCAGAATTGTGATTCCTGTATCAGGATAGTAAATTGGGAGATATTGCCTAGAGGCTGCGCTCGTTGGCCAAATAACGTACAACATCCGAAGAACGCGATGCGAAACATGTGTGTGCATACATTAACGGTTAAATAGATGCAAAAATGCAAAGCTATGCGGAATAAAAGGACCAGAGGAATTCAGTAGCCGGACATATAAGGGTCGGTATAGTCAGCTCATTTTAGGCAATTTCACCAGGAAGGGCGGATTCGGAGGGCGCAAGGTTGAGAATTGCAAATACCTTCAGTAGAATAATCGAAGGATCACAGTGCAAACCAATAGCTTTTATACACTCTTGCTGTTGTGTTTACGTTTGGCGACTTTGATGGCAGCGGAATTATGTAAAATTATTTTCTGCCAAAAGGTTTATAACCGTAAAATGTTTTTTGAAATAGCTGTAATTTTATCATTGCTGTATTTTTGCATTTATCAGCCTACCTCAAGCATACACTACGGAAAACAATTGAATTCTCACATATTTCTAACGTAAATTTATTTTTTTTTAGTCACGAATGCACAAACTTGGGTTATTAATAAAAAATCACAAAAATTTAAAAATTCCGAAAACTATAGATTCACATATAGGGTTAAATGTACTGCATTTTAGGTACCCTATTACACCTTGACATGAATACGACGAATTATCAGCACCCTTATACACCTATGTACTAACTATTCAACACCGGAAGCGAGATCTAATGTCAAATGTAACACGATGAAATATATCTAAATACTTCCTCGACAATTCAAAAATAAAGCTTTCCGTGGAAACATCTGTTTTTCATAGTTAAGAAAGAAAAAGTCGATAGAGGCCACGTTGGATCAACATTAAGTTATCTTTGGTGGCATATAAATGAACGAGAACACGCAATCGCTGAGATTGAGCAGCGCTGGCATTCTAAATCAGGTATGGCGGTCAAAACTACAGTACAGTCATTCAGAATGTAAGAGTTCCATGAAGAATAAAATGTAAAATGAATCATTAATATACTAAGTGACATATGAATCCGAACATCCAGTTTAAATGCTTTCATTTTAATAAAAGTTGGTGAATGTATTTATCTTACTGTAAATAACAAGTGAAAAAATTTTCAGCCTTATCAGTTGGACATTCCGGTTTTTATACTGCTTTTTTTTAATTCACTAACGCTCTAAAAATGAATATTTCAGCCGCAGTAAAGAATCAACGTTGGCGGATTTTGGTTCTTGACATCCTTTACGATCGGTTACGATGCCTAAAGTACGGAGACCTGTACGATTTCGTCAACTTAGTGAGTTTGATAGGGGCCGTATAGTGGGACTTCGGGAAGCTGGACTTTCTGTTCGGGCAATTGCAGTTAGAGTGCAAAGAAGTGTAGACACTGTGGTTAGGTGTTGTCAGGCATGGCTTCGAGAAGGCCGTACGCAAAGAGCAAAGGGCACTGGACGCCGCCGTAGAACAACAGACCGTGAAGATCGCCGCCTAAGATTATTGACCTTAAGGGACCGTTTCTCCACTACCAGGTCCATTGCAAATGAATGGTTTGCAGAACACGGAAGACCTATTGGCATGCGAAGTGTTTACCGACGAATGCGAAGTTTTGGCTTGTTTTCATACCGGCCACACTGGGTCCTCCCTTTAACTCGAGAACACCGACGTAATCGCCTTGAGTGGTGCAGACAACGGTCACTCTGGGATCAGGAATGGAACAGCATTGTCTTTAGTGACGAGTCTCGATTTTGTTTAGGCATGCACGATGGTCGTGCCAGGGTTAGAAGGCGACGTGGTGAAAGGAGGAATCCACAGTTTTTTGTTGAAAGACATGTTCATCACACTGTTGGAGTTATGGTTTGGGGTGCTATTGCTTATGGTTCCAGGTCACCTTTAATCTTCATCAGAGGTAACATGAACGCGCAGCGTTATATCGACGAAGTTCTAGAACCCCATCTTTTACCCTATCTTGACACCTTGGCAGATCCAACTTTCCAACAAGATAATGCCCGACCACATGTTGCAAGAGTCACAATAGACTTCTTTCAATATGATGATGTCACATTGTTACCATGGCCACCAAGATCTCCCGACTTATCCCCAATTGAGCACGTGTGGGATATGATGGGTAGGAGATTGCTCAATTTGCAACGTCCTCCTCAGACTCTAGAAGCACTTCGAGAGGAGTTGGTGGTTGCCTGGAATGAGATACCACAGGAGGACATTGACCACCTGGTCAGAAGCATGCCTAGGCGCGTTGGAGAATGCGTAGCACATCAGGGTGCATCCACACATTATTAAAGGTCAAAGGGCTTTAAAGCAGTGCAATCATTTTGAAATTTTTATCATTTACTTATTATGCTTCATTAAGTACTTATACAAAATTTTATTAAAATGAAACCATTTAAACTGGGTGTTCGGATTTATATGTCACTTAGTATACATCTCCTCTGCAAAAATCCAATAAGGTTTATTAAGAAGAAGTTATAAGCATAATTAGACAATGCAAAATCAGAAGTGGGATGAAATACCATTATGAGGTATCAGATAAGTTAACTTTTTAAGGTAAAGAAACAATTCCACCAGAATGAAACTGGATAATTTCGTAAAAAAGCCAATTTGACACCTCCCAAGATACCAATAAGCTCTTTTGAAAAAACACCATGAACGCATGTACGAACTATTCAGCATCAAAAGCAAGATCAAATGTTATTTCGGCATGTTACTACATACGTAGTATCATAACATATGAATGGACATTTCCGCGACTATTCAGAGATAAGGATAACACAGTAATTCAAGCAGATAAGGGCCATGTTGGATCAACCTTGGGTTATCTGTGGAAGTTGGTATATTGATTATGGCGCATAAAGGAAGCAGTTCAATCGCCCAAAATGAATAAACTCGATGGAAAAAGTAAAATAAATCACTAATAAATATCCTTTGCTTGCAAAAATCCCATCAAATTCGTTAAGAAAGAACTATAAGCTCATAATCAGACATTGTAACATCAGAAGTGGGATGAAATAATGTTTTAAGGTAAACAAAAAATCATCAGTCGAAGTAAAAAAACAATTTAACCGGAATAAAATCAGGTAAGAAGAAACTATTTGAGTACTTTTATATGCCCTCTGCTGAAGAAATGCGATGAGCAAATGAATAGACTATTCTACATCAGAAGTGGCATCAAATTTCATTTCAGATGACACATACAGCACTATAAACTATAAACTTGCCGCACATATTCGAAGATAAGAATTCCCGTGGCAGACATCCATTTTCCACGGTAAAGAAAGAAGTTTAAGCCGATAAAGGCAGCGTCGGATCAACATTGAGTTATCTTTGGCGGCAGGTAAATGGATGAGAACACGCAATCGCCGAGATTGAGCAGCGCTGTTATCCGAAATCAGATTACGGCGGCTTAAAGAACTCCGTAATCAGGTGATGTGGCAATTACGAGAATCGCGTTTGCTGAAAATTTTATTTCAAACGTCCGGAGGATAAACATTTTCTACAGTCTGAAGCTGTTGTTCTTTTTTCTGGAATATCGACCTCGTCCTTTTTTTCTCCTTGCCAGGAGCTGTCCGACCATAGTGATGGCACTGCAGCGTCATGAGCTTCTCAAAATTTGCAGTACCCAATCAAGCAGTCTAGTGTTCTGAACCAGTTGGTACAGTTTCCTTGTCGGTACTGTTCTAAGTTCTCTTGGTTTCCCAAAGAGTTGATGCGTTTTGGGATTCAGCTGCCTCGCACTCACATAGGGTGTGTTAATGCTGATTCTGATCCTTTTCCCAAAAGCCATTGCCTGGGGTCTTTTGGATTGGTTGTTGAAGTTTTGTTGTTATCAGACAACGGGCAGCAGCACTCGCATTTTAAATCAGATATGGCGGTCAAAACTACAGTAACGTCGTTCAGAATTTAAGAATTCCACTAAGAATAAAATGCAAAATGTATTACTAATACAAATCCAATAAGGTTTATCAAGAAGAAGTTATGAGCATAAATAGACAATGCAAAATCAGAAGTGGGATGAAATAACATTATGAGGTATCAGATAAGTTAACTTTTTAAGGTAAAGAAACAATTCCACCGGAATTAAACTGGATAATTTCGTAAATAAGCTATTTGACACCTCCCAAGATACCAATAAGCTCTTTTGAAAAAACACCGTGAACGCATGTACGAACTATTCAGCATCAAAAGCAAGATAAAATGTTATTTCGGCATATTATTACATAACATATGAATGGACATTTCCGCGACTATTCAAAGATAAGGATAACACAGTAATTTAAGCCGATAAGGGCTATGTTGGATCAACATTTTGTTATCTGTGGATTTAACTCTCTGCTGGTACAAAAGCAAAGAAATCTGGACAACTATGGTAAATTTGCTGGATATTTTTGCTTGTCAAATGTTAAAGTTTGTATACTTATAACAACAGAATGATGGATCTACGTTCCCATTCTCCGAACTGAGTATTATACAAGGTGTATTTTCATATACGTAGATTATAAATAACAATGCATACAACTTAGTATGTTCATGTGGCTGTCTATTTTGGATATTTTCTCTGTTTGATGTCCCTGATTTGTCGAATAAATAAACCTTTTCTGAAATATATCCCGTTCTTCCAAGAAAAATGTAATTTCGACCAATCAATAAATAAAAATAGACTTCACCACCTGTACCTTAACGTGCCTTTCATATTTCCTCGTAGGGCGTTTCGGTTGACCAGAATTGCTTTTGATCCCTCTGCTAATTATGTTTTATTATGTATGGAGGTAGAATTTAGTATAAACCTTGACTCAGTGGAAGGTTCAATTGTTCATTTATATCTTTCAGCTTTGGGGTAGCTTTATTTATATGTGTGGCAATCAATAATTATGATAATAATGTTTATTCTCTGTTATACATGTTTGTAGCAAACTGTTTCCTCGGAGAGTCAAACTTGTACAGAACATAGTCCTCTATGAACTTATGACAGCATTGTAGAGTCAACCTCCTTGACTTTGTTTTTGCATTTGTTATTATTGTATCAGACTAACTATAGCATAAACTATGGAAAACAATTGGATTCTCACAAATTTCTAAGATCGTTTCATTTATTCTTTAGACACGAATGCACAAATTTAGGTTATTAATAAAAATCAGAAAAATTATAAAGTCCGATAACTATGAATTGTTGACCATACATTCACATATACGGTGAAATTTACTGCATTTTGGTACCTTATTACACCTTGACATGAATACGACGAATTATCACTAACCTTATATCCCTATGTACTAACATTCAACATCGGAAGCAAGGTAAAATGGCAAATGTAGAACTATGAAATATATCTAAATACCTCCTCGAAAGACAAATATTTTCGTCGAAACATTTGTTTTTTTTAGCACTTGTGCACAGTCCTCTATGAACTCATGACAGCATTGCAGAGTCAACCTCCTTCATGTTGTTTTTGCATTTTTTATTATTGTGTCAGCCTAACTCAAGCATAAACTACGGAAAACAATTGAATTCTCACAAATTTCTAAGATCGTTTCATTTATTCTTTAGACACGAATGCCCAAATTTGAGTTATTAATAAAAAATCAGAAAAATTAGTGCGATAACTATGAATTGTTGACCATACATTCACATATACGGTAAAATTTACTGCATTTTAGGTACCTTATTACACCTTGACAGGAATACGACGAATTATCACTAACCTTATATCCCTATGTACTAACATTCAACATCGGAAGCAAGGTAAAATGGCAAATGTAGAACTATGAAATATATCTAAATACTTCCTCGAGAATTCAAAGACAAATATTTACGTCGAAACATCTGTTTTTCTTAGCTAACAAAGAAGAAGTCGATTGGATCAACATTGAGTTATCTTTGGTGGCATGGGACGAGAACACGCAATGGCTGAGATTGAGCAGCACTCGCATTTTAAATCAGATATGGACTACAGTACAGTCGTTCAGAATTTAAGAATTCCACTAAGAATAAAATGTAAAATGAATCACTAATACAAATCCAATAAGGTTTATTAAGAAGAAGTTATGGGCATAAATAGACAATGCAAAATCAGAAGTGGGATAAAATAACATTATGAGGTATCAGATAACTTTTTAAGGTAAAGAAACAATTCCACCGGAATTAAACTGGATAGTTTCGTAAAGAATATATTTCCTCGCCTTGCGTTTCGGTTGACAAGAATTGCTTTTGATCTCTCTGCTAATTATGTTTTATTATGTATCGAGGTAGAATTTAGTATAAACCTTGACACAGTGGAAGGCTCAATTGTTCATTTATATCCTTCAGCTTTGAGGTAGCTTTATTTATATGTGTGGCAATCAATAATTATGATAATAATAATGTTTATTCTCTGTTATACATGTTTGTAGCAAACTTTTTCCTCGTAGAGTCAAACTTGTAAAGAACACAGTCCTCTATGAACTTATGACAGCGTTGCAGAGTCAACCTCCTTGACGTTGTTCTTTCATACTGCCTAATCAACTGTTAAGTATTGAAATCCGTCTCTTTTATGGCTCTATCTACTATCTGATCAGAAAAGCAATCATATCTAGCAATTTTTTTTTCAAAATCAAAATAAAGTTTTAAAACCACATATTTTCTTGGGAGATGTCAATATAAATATTTTGGACGATGATCCCATCACAAATGAATACTTGAATATCCTATCACGTAACGGATTTCTGTCCTATATAAACCTACCTACAAGGTCCATCAGTGGCACATGTATAGATCACTGCTTTGTGAAACACCTATCCAACAAAATTACTTGTATACCAATAATCCTAGAAAGCGATATTACTGACCACTTCTCCACTATTTTACTGATATCTTCAAATGAAAAACATTCTAACATCCCTACCGTTAATAACAACCAGGAAAATTACAAATTTTTTGTCGACAATTCAAAACTAATATCAAATGTCAAACAAGAATCCTGGGAACAATTATACTCTATAAATAATATAGACAAAGCAACAGGACTGTTCATAGAGAAAATAAAAAAACTAATAGATATTAGTACCAATAAAGTAATAATTAGTCACCAAGAGAAAAGCAGAAATGCCTGGATTACCAAAGGATTAATAACATCGGCAATAGAAAAAGAAAGACTATATAATGTAATGAAACTAACGCCAACTACAGAGAATACCGACTGCTACAACCAATATAAAAATAAATTTATAGAGCTTGTAAGGCAAACCAAACGAAAACATTACCTAAATAAATTGAATAATAACTTAAATGATCCTAAGCGGCTTTGGACAACTATTGATGAGATTACTGGGAAAACAAAATTTAAAGAGTGTGTCACTGAGTTAAATACAACATCGGGAATAGTATTAAAAAATACTCAACAGATATGCGATGAATTTGTACAATTCTTTACTGACATAGGCGAAAATTTGGCAAGTAATATACAAGCAAACGTACAAAATACTCAGCCTCCAAAAAGAACTTTGAACTCATTTATTTTGGATAAAGTCGAGCAATGTGAAGTATACGTATACACCACTGTTATGTCCTTAAAAAATCGGAAAAGTCCTGGATTCGATGGTATTAAAAGCGAGCATTTGAAAATTATAGCCGAGGACATAACAGAACACTTACCTAATCAACAAATGCTTTGAATCTGGCATATATCCCTCAATTTTAAAAAAGGTAATATAATACCGATACATAAATCAGGAACAAAGACAGATGTTAACAACTATATACCAATATCAATAATATCCAGTGTAGCAAAGGTTTTTGAAAAAGTTTTATCTACTACAATGATTCGATACCTCACAAAATTCAAAATTTTAAGTGAAAATCAAAATGGATTTACAGAAGGGAAGGCTACATCGGACGCAATAACTAAAATTGTAAATCAAATACATCAAAATATTGATAACAGAATCCCTTCAATCTGCATTTTTGTTGATTTAAAGAAAGCTTTCGACACAGTTAATCACAAATTATTATTAGAAGCATTGGAGAGAATTGGTTTCAGAGGAAACGCGTACTCACTGATCGAAAGTTATTTGTCAAATCGCCCACAATCTGTGCAGATATCAGGATCATTTAGTAAAGAAATGTATATTAAGTGTGGTGTCCCACAAGGAACTGTCTTAGGTCCGCTGTTATTCAATATATATTTAAATGATATTTTCCAAATTAATTGTGTTGGCAAAATAACTAGTTTTGCAGATGATACTGCAATATTATATGAAGGCACTGACTGGTCTGATCTGAAAAATGTAATTGAAAATGATTTTATCAAAATTATTCGGTGGTTTAACAGTAGAAAATTAAGCATTAACTACTCTAAAACACATTTTTTACCATTTGGATCTTATGCTAGACATCTACACAAATTTCTCCTTCAATATTAACGATCAAAGAATGCAAATTAGTAGAGTGCCCAACATAAAATACCTTGGAGTGGTCTTGGATCCTCACTTACGATGGGACATCCATGTCAATTATATTTTAAAGAAAGTTAGATTTGTATCCTACAAAATTAAATACCTTGGGAATATATTGACAGAAAAATATCTTCGAACATTATACCATGCACTAATTGAGCCTCATCTCACATATGGTATATTAGCATGGGGAGCTGCATGTTCCTCACATATCTATAATTTAGATGTTTTTCAAAAAAGTATTCTAAAAATGATATTTAAAAGACGGAAACTTTATCCCACTAAAAAATTTTACGCAGATGTTCGAATGTATGATATAAGACAGCTTTATTTCTTACACAGTATCACTCACTACCATAAATTTGTAAACACCGACCAAAAAATTAATCATAATCATTATACCAGGTACAAAATTCGTGGCACAGTAGTTCCTCAACCGCATAAATCTATAATGCAGCGATCATATCTCTATTTAGCGCCTAAATTTTATGAAATTATACCTAAAGATTTAAAAGATTTACGTTTCGGAAATTGTTTCAAAAGAAATTTAAAAAAGTGGCTACATTCTATATCTAGTACTGAAATTCATAAACTCATAAATACGAGCATCAACTAAATACATAATCTACTGTAGCTAATTTTTGTCCTTTTTTGTCATTTGCATTCTACAGTTTCAACTTAAATTATTGGTCCATGTACAGGCGATGCCTTCTATTGGGCCTGTTTTGATTTTATATTTATATACTCATATTGTTTTTTATCTTTGTATATTGAGTGAATAAATATTATTATTATTAATTATATTATTCCATGCATACATAGAGATGACTCGAATGTATACAAAATTGTTACTTTTAAACTCAACTGATAGTATAAAAGCTCATATACGAATAAGGAAATCTAATAAAATCCACGACAAACCTACAATTCTGGCAGAGCCATTAGAATACAAAGTTGTTGCACGTACTGGATACATTCTTTTCTATTCTTAAACGTCATGTGTTTCGTAATGAAAAAAAATTAGTATGCACATAAGAATGGCTCGCTACATCCAAATTTGTCGCGCGAAAGTAAAACTAGTCTAGGTATATCGACATCACAGATACAACAGCATTATTTTATGTTGGAACTGTCGCAATTTCAAAGCCTGAATACGATGGAACGGTAAAATATATGGAGCTCATAAATAGGAAGAAATGTTGCGCATTTAGGTAACTAAGCAGATAGATGAAAAAAATATTAAATTTATTATTGTCTGTATATTCATTTTATTTTTATTTTAATCTGTAAATACCGATTTGTGGAATAATAATAATAATAATAACCGTCTTTATTATTGACATAAGACATTGACAAAATGGTAAGTGAACATAAGTACATCCAGTGTCAATAAAAGGCGAAGTTCAGTTTGATTAGTACACAGTACCAACAACCTGCTCTTCCACTTAGCCCAGTATCCTCTACGACATATGACATCCGATAAACCGATAATACATACATGTCACTATAAAAGAGGGACATACCTACACGCTAACCAAAAAAAAAAAAACAATCATACATTCATTCATGCGGTGCTACTGTTTTTGCAGCAGTTCCTTTTTAAACATGGCTTTGAAGTTATCTATTCTAGAAAATTTTAGTTCCTTCCGGACTGAGTTGTAGACTTTATATATTTGGTATGTGAAGCTCCGTTTGAAGATTGACGTTCTAAACTTGGGTGGCGAAATAAGACCCTTACTTCTTACGTTAATGTTATGAACGTCAGTCCGGTAGGTTATTTTTTGATAAAGATATTGGGGTGTTCTGACTAAAATTAATTTATGATAAAAAACAGCAGAGTGGAGGAGCCTACGATTTTCCATATTTAACCAACCTGCATCTTTCAATTTGTGAGATATTCTATGTCTCCTCTGTATACCAAATGCAAGGCGCAAGCATGAGTTTTGAACCAGTTGAACTTTACGTCGATACAGGTTAGTTAAGTGTGGGCCGTAAAGCACATCAGCGTAGTTGAATAAAGATAATACTAAAGTATCACATAGCATGATCTTAAGTTTTAACGAGAGAAATTTCCGGCTACCGTAAATAAATTTCAACGACAAATATGCTCTCTGCATAATTTTGTTGATGTGATACTCAAATCGAAGATTACTATCAATCACAACACCTAAATTTTTTACATTGTCCATTATTTTGAGAGTTACACCATTTATCTCAATTTTAATAAGATTCTCTATAACATTTTTATTTTGTCTAGGTCCAAAAACAATTAAGTGAGACTTTGATGGATTTATTAAAAGACAGTGGCGTGTGGCACATTCTACAATGGAGTTTAGCTGATTATTAATGATCAACGAGAAACGATCCATCAATTGTGGGGGGAAGCTGCAATAGATTTGGGTGTCATCAGCGTAAAAATGCACATTACATAGACTAAGGAAGTGCATGAAATTAGATGTATAAATTAGAAATAGGAGTGGTCCAAGTGTGGACCCTTGGGGTGCGCCGGATTTCAAATTTAAAGATAAAGACTGAACTCCATTTAAAACAACTGTTTGTTTCCGCTTAGTGAAGTAGCACTGAAATAAATCTATAGCGTTTTGAGAAAGACCAATATGATGTAAAATAGCAAGCATTAATTGATGGTTTAAAGTGTCAAACGCTCTGCTGAAATCCAGCAGAACAAGAACAGTACACTCGCCACGATCTGTAGCTGTAATTATGTCGTCTGTTACATGAAGTAAAGACGCCGTACAGCTATGATTTTTCCTAAATCCAGACTGTACAATTGGCAGTAATGAAAATTGTGACAAATGATAAGAAAGTTGCTCCTCCATTGCACGCTCAAGTAATTTAGAGAAAAATGGTAAAACACTAATCCCTCTGAGATCTTTAAGATCTGAAGGATTAGGTTTTTTTGGCGGAACACAGACATTTGCTTGCTTCCACAGATCAGGGAACTGATTATGCGTAAAACAAAAATTAATTATATGAGTTAAATAAGGAATAATATGAGGGCAACATAGTTTAATAAAATTTAAATTAAAACCATCGCAACCACGAGCATTAGTTTTAATACGGCAAATTGCTTCATAAACAAATTAATCATTAACTTCCTTGATTTCAAAATTTGAAGAATTTCTCCTAGTATTTCTGTAGAAATTTATCTGTCTGCAATGTTGAGCTACCTACAATCCTAAAAACATATCTCGCCCGCCAGTAAGCGTGGGAAGTAAGAAGGTCCCCTGGGATGTTAATATTTATATTTTCTGCATTTTCAAATACTCGCAGTGCTTTCAACTTACAAAGCTGAATATCCATCAACCTCCTACAACCTCGAATACTTTTAATTAGAAAATTCCCCGACATTCCTCTGAAAAAAGTATCATTTACATTGGAAGCGCAAGTGTCCTTAATGCCTACGTCATCGTAAAATACGGGGAAAAAGTCATTAACAAATTGGAGTGTAACTCAGCTTGGTAAAATTTCCAACTGTAGAAGAAAATTAATTATCTCCTGCAAACCGCATCGTAATTCCTCATAATCAAATTACTCCAAATCCAAACTGGGAAAGTTGCTTTAATTGTTTGTAATGCTAGGGCAAAGTACGCCCGGATGCTAAAAATCTGCCCCGTAATGATGATTAAAGCAGATTTGATTTTATTACGAATGCCTGAAATTAAATTTCTGACATGGAGTGAGAGGGTTTGTGGAATGACCGCCAGGGGGCACCTTGAATACGATAGCGCAGCTTTTTTAAACACTGCCCAAAGTTATGAAATAGCTTTCTTCTACAAACATTTCTATTTGTTGCTTAATCGAGGTTTTCCGATGATCGATTGAAATTCGGCTTCGCCGCTTTAGATCAACAAACATGACCTCCATCTAGTTAATCATTTAAAAAATGGCTTCAAGTATATCTGAAAGGGGTACCAGCAAAATAACTATTTTGAATAATCTAATTTTTACATTGTTTAGTAAGCATGCACCAATAAAAGAATCACTAATAACAAAACCAAAAGCGCCTTGGTTAACTAACAATATTAAATTATTTGTGAAACAAAGAGATGCAGCACTGCAAAAATTTAAAAAATCAAAGCTTCAATCAGACTGGGTAGATTATAAACATTTAAGAAATTTTACTTTATCGTTGATAAGAAAAGAGAAGAGGGAATACATAGAAACTTTTGAAGGTAACTCCAAAAAACTGTGGTCACTTTTAAAAAGTTTTAATATCTGTTCTACAAAAAAATAATGAAATTCCCCAGTCTTTATCAGAACCTGATGATATTAATAGCTTTTTTTGCTGCTTTTCTACAAATTAAATCTAACTGTTTGGAAAAAATTAAATTTTATAAAAACAATATAACTTAAACTTTAACTTTAAATTAGCAGAAACAAAAAATATAAACAAACTGTTAAACAACATAAAAGGTAATGCAACCGGGATAGATGATATTTCGCCCTTAATGTTAAAATATTGTAGTCCGTACATAGATAAGTATATAACACATATTATAAACTATTCCATTGAAACAAGCTACTTTCCCGACAAGTGGAAAATCTCCATAGAAAAACCATTACCAAAAATAACTAATCCATCAAGTTTTAACGAACTTCGTGTGATAAATATATACTAAGTGACATATAAATCCGAACAACCAGTTTAAATGGTTTTATTTTAATAAAAGTTGGTGAATGTATTTATCTTACTGTAAATAACAAGTGAAAACTTTTTCAGCCTTATCAGTTGGACATTCCGGTTTTTATACTGCTTTTTTTTTAATTCACTAACGCTCTAAAAATGAATATTTCAGCCGCAGTAAAGAATCAACGTTGGCGGATTTTGGTTCTTGACATCCTTTACGATCGGTTACGATGCCTAGAATACGGAGACCTGTACGATTTCGTCAACTTAGTGAGTTTGATTGGGGCCGTATAGTGGGACTTCGGGAAGCTGGACTTTCTTTTCGGGCAATTGCAGTTAGAGTGCAAAGAAGTGTAGACACTGTGGTTAGGTGTTGTCAGGCATGGCTTCGAGAAGGCCGTACGCAAAGAGCAAGGGGCACTGGACGCCGCCGTAGAACAACAGACCGTGAAGATCGCCGCCTAAGATTATTGGCCTTAAGGGACCGTTCCTCCACTACCACGTCCATTGCAAATAAATGGTTTGCAGAACACGGAAGACCTATTGGCATGCGAAGTGTTTACCGACGAATGAGAAGTTTTGGCTTGTTTTCATACCGGCCACACTGGGTCCTCCCTTTAACTCGAGAACACCGACGTAATCGCCTTGAGTGGTGCAGACAACGGTCACTCTGGAATCAGGAATGGAACAGTATTGTCTTTAGTGACGAGTCTCGATTTTGTTTAGGCATGCACGATGGTCGTGCCAGGGTTAGAAGGCGACGTGGTGAAAGGAGGAATCCACAGTTTTTTGTTGAAAGACATGTTCATCACACTGTTGGAGTTATGGTTTGGGGTGCTATAGCTTATGGTTCCAGGTCACCTTTAATCTTCATCAGAGGTAACATGAACGCGCAGCGTTATATCGACGAAGTTCTAGAACTCCATCTTTTACCCTATCTTGACACCCTGGCAGATCCAACTTTCCAACAAGATAATGCCCGACCACATGTTGCAAGAGTCACAATAGACTTCTTTCAATATGATGATGTCACATTGTTACCATGGCCACCAAGATCTCCCGACTTATCCCCAATTGAGCACGTGTGGGATATGATGGGTAGGAGATTGCTCAATTTGCAACGTCCTCCTCAAACTCTAGAAGCACTTCGAGAGGAGTTGGTGGTTGCCTGGAATGAGATACCACAGGAGGACATTGACCACCTGATCAGAAGCATGCCTAGGCGCGTTGGAGAATGCGTAGCACATCAGGGTGCATCCACACATTATTAAAGGTCAAAGGGCTTTAAAGCAGTGCAATCATTTTGAAATGTTTATCATTTACTTATTATGCTTCATTAAGTACTTATACAAAATTTTATTAAAATAAAACCATTTAAACTGGGTGTTCGGATTTATATGTCACTTAGTATACTTCCTGCTTTGTCAAATATATTTGAAAGAGTGCTGTACGAACAAATTTATGACTTTTGTATGAGTAACACTATTATTCCTGATACTCAGTGTGGTTTTCGTAAAAATTTTGGTACATCAGTGCTCTAACAAACGTACTCGATGACATATTAAGAGCAAATGATAAAAAGATGAGTTCAGTTTTGGTACTTCTAGACTTTTCAAAAGCTTTTGATACCATTAATCATGAATTGTTGGTAGCTAAACTTCAGTACTATGGCTTTAATATGGAAGCATGTTTGCTTTTAAAATCGTATTTGACAGGAAGGTATCAATCGATTCTATCAAATGACACATTCTCAGACAAAGCGGAGATCCTATCGGGAGCTCCTCAGGGATCAATATTAGACCCCTTGTTATTTTTAATTTATACGTCTGATATCCTCACGTCTTTAAAGTTTTGTAAAGTTCATGCCTTCGCGGATGACACCCAGGTTTATTGTTTTTTTGATATTGAGTATTACAAATATTACGAAAATTGTATAAATGAGGACATTAACACCTTGAACAATCTCTCATTAGGTCACAACTTAAAACTTAATCAGGAAAAATCGTATGTATGATTTTTGGTAACAAATCTAAGACTGAGTTTTTGAAAGCTAATCTCAACATAATGGCTAATAATTCAAAATCGAATTTTGTTGAAAGTTTAAAAAATCTCGGTATAGTTTTAGACTCTCAGCTTAGATTTAAAGATCACCTGAAAAATCTCATGCAAAAATCATTTTGTTCTCTAAAAGTCTTGTATAATAACAGACACATACTAAACAGATCGCTAAAAAAAAATTGTGTGAATCCCTAATTCTTCCCAATTTCAATTATTGCGATTTTGTCTATGGATTTTGCTTAGATCAGGCAAGTGGGGGTCGGATTCAGAAGGTGCAAAATGCGTGCCTCAGGTTTATCTATGGTCTGCTTAGGTTTGATCATATATCTCATGTGTATAAAGGAATTAAATGGCTTAAAATGAATAATAATAATAATAATAATAATAATAATAATAATAATAATAATAATAATAATAATAATATTTATTTACTCTAAAATACAGGAAACATGAAACGAGTAAATAAATATAATATAGGAGGACAACGCCTGTGCATGGATCATATGTATGTTGAATTGCAAAATATAATAAAATAGAGAGAAAAAAGAATTTATTGGTAAGAATGGTAGAGCATTTATTGTGTAATATTTGAGATTATTTTATTAATTTGATTTCTCCCAATCGTGTTAATAAATTTTCTTAATTTTTTTTTTGAAGCCTAATGTATTGCGTAATTGTTTTAAATTATTTGGTAAATGTTCGTACAATTTTGGAGCTATATACAGGTGACATCGTTTCATTAGGGATTTGTTTGGTTTAGGAACATTTTTTGCGCGTAATTTATATCTGGTTTTATGATTATGTTTAATTATGTCGTGTTCACTAATAGTTTTGTGATAATGAGTGATGGTATGTAAGAAGTAAAGTTGTTTAGTATCATATACTTGTGCATCATTATATAAGAAATTAGTTGGGTATAATTTTGATTTGCCTAACATTGATTTTAAAATTCTTCTTTGAAGTACATCTAAATCGTTAAAGTATGTCGTGCATGCAGCACCCCACACTACTATACCATATGTTATGTGTGGCTCGACTAAAGCTTGATATATTATTCGTAGATAATATTCAGTTGATATACCGGTTAGAAATTTTATTTTATATGCTATGAATCTAATTTTCTTTAGTATGTGAGAAATATGTACATCCCATCTCAAGTGGGGATCTAGATAAATTCCTAAATATTTTGTATCATTAACTCTATTGATTTTTATATTTTTATCATTTACCTTAAACCGAAGGTGGTTATATTTTGGTAGATGATTAGATAGTGATGAAAATGGTAAAAAATGAGTTTTAGTAAAGTTAATTGTTAATTTTCGGTTATTAAACCAATGAGCGTCGCACTTTCCATTTTTCTAGTTTTTTATTAAAAATTATAAACACTCCAGGTTCACCTGATTCTATAAGAGAACGCTTAATTTTCCGACATTCTGTTCTTGATATAATTGTAAGATATTTAAAAGAATTAACTATGCCGCTTCATAGTAGTGCATTATTTCAACGATCATTCTCATACAATGCTGTTAAACAATTTAATTCAATTCCCAACCAGTTCCTTAATCTTTCTCTTTCAAGTTTCAAAATACAATATAAGAAATATTTGCTAAATAAAAATCTGAACAAACTTTTTTAGAATAGAGATTGAAGTATATAATATAAGTATATAAGTAGAAAAAATATGTCAACCAGTAACCAAATTTTATAGTGACCAGTATTAAATAATATCGTTTTGAAATTCTAATATACTTTCAGTCCATTTAGTGTTAACACGTGATTATTATTATGATTATTCCGCATTGTTGTTTAAGATTTATTACTATTATTATCTTTTTTTGTCTTACTTTGGTTCAATAGTTCAATAGTTAAGCTAGACTTGCGCCAATATTAGGCAATGTATTCTGTATTTTTTTCTAAATTACCTTTGTAAAAAGATTATTTGTTTTATTCAATAAAGTAATTTATAATTATATT
Source organism: Acanthoscelides obtectus (assembly GCA_963669975.1). Taxonomy (NCBI): domain Eukaryota; kingdom Metazoa; phylum Arthropoda; class Insecta; order Coleoptera; family Chrysomelidae; genus Acanthoscelides; species Acanthoscelides obtectus. Next base: position 78,585,347 of record CAVLJG010000009.1, read on the forward strand.
ATTATTATATATAATATTTGTTAAAGCTTTAAGCACATGAATCATAGTGTAATTTCAACTATTCAACCTAGGCACAGTGAAGTTTAAAAGGCGTGTTTGTAAAAAAATGAACTCAAGTCGTTTTTATAACTTTCAGACAAACTACCCGCTGTTTCGGAATCAACAATTTTACCCGTAAAGTAAACATGACACTTAATCCAAGTGTCTATTTCTATATGTGTTGACGTACAAATCATGGATATCCAATATTATCGCATATATTTCTTGTTTCAGACATTTCCACTCCAGCGCACATAAATGAAGTGACACCTGCTGAAACGAAAACGCAACAAGAAACCATACTGCCATGTTGCCCACGAACGTGATGTCTTTCATGAAAAAGGTAAAACTTGTTTATTTCCATCGAACGAATCAAGATATATTTGTCAAATCGGATATAAACGTATGGCCCTACGAGGAATAATACGAACCCCTTCCCACTTCAGTTGGCCCAACTATTGAAATCTTAGTTTTTTTCTTATCAAACACAAATAATAAAAATGTAGCACGGTGTTATAGGTTTGAAATATTAACAATGAATATTTTGATAATATATAGTAGAAAATACCAACTTTATCACTCCCTAATTAAACTTGCAGCATAAAAATAACACATGTTGCAATTACAGCAAATCAACCTATTTTCATTTCACTGCAAAATAAGTCTATAACGCATAGGTGGCTGTGAAAAATAAAAGCCATGACAATTGTTTTTATTATTCACAGCTGTCAGAATACGTTTAAAATAGTTTTGGGTAGTTAAGGTTTTCAAAATGGGTAGAGGAAAGGTTATTAGTGAGAAAATTCGGTTACTGATAATTGCAACTTTGTTAGACTTATCACGGTACATTGTTAGAAATATTGTTATATAACGTAACTGGTTCAGTTAATATTAAGCCACGATATGTGAAAAAAACTAATATCACAAATGCCGACCAAAGAGCATTAAGAAGAATAATCGTGAAAAACAAGCGTGTCAATTATTTACAATTAAGTGCTCTGTGGAGTGACGCTGTTGGAAGGAGAATTTCGAGGTCCACAACTCATAGAGAGGCCCACAAACTGGGATTTAGCGCTAGCAAGGTAAGTTTTCTTATAAAAAAAAGTATAACCCTAAAGTTGCACAACTTGTTTATAGGCCAAAGAAAAGCCACTATCAACTCTACTACAAAAGAAAAATCGGCTTACAGTATATTCAGATAAGAGATAGACCGGACATAAACAAGACCACGTGATCATCGAACGCTGTAACATTCGGCAGGGACGTATTAAGAGTCACGCAGTACATATTTTAGATAGTAGATGCTGCTTTGCGTAACTTTGTAGTAAATTAGCACAATTCGATGTGTATACGATTGGTGATGGATATAGGATCATGTGGGGGTGGGGTAAGAAATATATAATGATGTAAATATACATAAGGATTTCAAAATTTTCGCTTCGATTTCCAGCTTCGGATGCCGCCTGATGTTTGCTGAAATACAGTCGAATATAATCTCAAAATGGCGTTTAAATTAGCCTAAATTAAAAATAATCGTATATCTCTTAAAATTGCTTTTAGAATATTGATTAGTATATTTTTTGATTTCTAGGTAAATATGTAACCAAATTAAAACGTTCAAAACGTAAAAAAATGTGCATGGTTGAACATTGTCAGAAAGTAGATTCTTGAATAGGTTTTGCCAAAATGGGTTCAAAAATGTCAATAATTAATTAAAAAATACAGTAGCTTTATAATTTATCGATCAAACGAACTTACCTGAAGTTCGATCGTAATTATATGAGGGTCCAGTCCGAAAATATTACATAATTGTGTAGTAGTGGCTTTCCATACTTTTTATCACGAGGTTCAAAGCAAAGGAAAAATGCGCCCGTCCGGTCCTGACTGCCGTTCACCTTGATGATCTAGTGGCGCACCGTCCTATTCGCTTCATTCTTCAAAGTATCCAGATGTATTACCTGCAACTCTCAGGGGCGGGTAGGGGTAGGGTTTGTAATATTTTCGGACTGGACCCTCATATAATTACGATCGAACTTCAGGTAAGTTCGTTTGATCGATAAATTATATTTCGGGATCCAGTCCTCAATATTACATAATTGTGTAGCTGTTTAAAGGAAGTTGCAGTAAGACAGGTGGAAGAAACTTTTATTTTAAGAAAAACGAAAAAGTTGATACAAACTTTAAACAAATTCAAATAACCGTAAGTATATCCTCTATGTTTCTGATGATAATAGATTCAAGACAGATGTTAAATAATTGTCTTTCTCTACTAGAGGTCTATTGTAAAACCTTGCAAAGGTTTGAGAGTCCTGGCTCCAACCAGCTGATCTGCATATTGCATCTATATGCACCCCTTGTCTTAGCGCACATGAAGTGGAAGCGTGCCTTGAGGAATGGGGTTTGAACATATTTGTGTCGATTCCTGCCTTTGCCATTGTATTTTTTACCCAGCGACTCAAGGTTTGCTTAGTAGCTGGGCCATGTGGTTTATTGAAGGTGAGAAATAGCTTATCACAATCGGCAGGGCGGAGTGGTTTAGTTAGTTCCAGGTACTGATGTAGGCAAGAAGCAACACACAAGTTAGGACATTCATGAAAATATGGCAATGACAACTTAGGTTGAAGTGTTTTAGGCCCTGAAGTTTTCACAAAATCGGGGATTTGGATGTCTGCCCCTGAGGTAGAAAATTTAATATTAGGACATCTAATAAGAGCAACAGTCTGGATTCTCTGTCCGGTAGCTAACACTAAGAGAACAACTAATTTACAGGATACGGATCTTAGATCTTTATCGGGCGGTTTATTTAAAAACTTAAGTACATCTTGAGGATTCCACGTAAAATTATATCTAGGCCTAGGCGGTCTAGTTCGAAAAATTCCTTTCATAAATCGTTTTACCTCTGTATTTGTCCCTAAATCGCTAGAAGTGATAGGGGAAAGAGCCGCCCTATGGGAATTGAAGGAACTATAAGTATTATTTGATGTGTTCATAACCTGCTGTAGGAATGAAATGATATTGGGTACGTCGTATTTAAAAGGGGATATGTCCCTCAGTTGACAAAATTCCCACCAAAGTCTTAGGCTACAGTTGTATTGAGAAATCGTATAGTCACTCAAGGAGTTCATCATGGTGTCTACAGCTTCCGGAGGAATCCCTTTTCGTTGAAAAGCTTGCCTGACAATCTGGTCGCCACCAGGATAAGGTTTTCCGATAATGGATGTTTCTTTTGGCTGAAAGGGCAAAGCAGGAGATTACTTGAGGTCCAAAGTAGATTGGATTTCCTATAATTAATTGTATAAATAATGGGTACCATGGCTGGTTCTTCCAAAGAGGAACCACCAAGATACCTGATGCTTCGTCACTGATAATTTTCTGTAAGGTTCTCAGAACCATTGAAAAGGGTGGGAACGCGTAAAAGTTCAACTATTTCCAAGAGACAGTGAAAGCATCAATTTCTTCCGAGCTAGGATCTCTTAACCAAGACATGTATCTATCACATTTGTGATTAGCTATGGACGCGAACAAATCGATATCAGGGATCCCAAAAGTTTGAGCTATTGCGTCAAAGGCATGTTGGTTAAGATACCACTATGTCTCGGTATGCAAAACGCGAGACGCACGGTCTGCTTGCCAGCTCTCTGATGAAGGAATGTAGGAAGCAAATATCCATAAATTTTTTGATTCGCACCACTTCCAGATGGTTCTTGTCAATTCATTTAATTGCGGGTGCTGCACGCTGCCTATTTAATTGATATATATATATATATATATATATATATATATATATATATATATATATATATATAGCTAGTGCCGTAGAATTGTCCGTTCGAATAAGAACGTTGCAATTTGATAAATCTCTGGCAAAACATTTTAGGCCAAAGTATATAGCTCTTAGTGCCAAAATGTTTATGTGAATATTTGATTCTTGTTCCGTCCATCGACCATAGCTACTTTCGCCTTGGCAAAAGGCGCCCCAACCTGACAAACTAGCATCTGTATAGATCTCTCGGTGAAATGATCTCGTTTAAGATCATTTTTAGCAGTATTGATATGGTGTTCCCACCAATAAAGTTCTTCAATTATCGTCTGGTTAATGCACATAGTTGCATTGTAATTTTGGGAGTGTTGGCACAAAGCAAGGAACTTTTCCTTTTCTAATATTTTGGTATACAACCATCCGTACTTCACTGCTGGGCAAGCGGATGTAAGCAACCCGAGAAACTGGGCTAACTTTACAATTTTACAAGTAGAGTGCGTTTTTAAAAAACGTTATCCAATTTGAGATTTTTGACGTTTTATTGGTGGTAATTCTATGGTCATTTTGATAGAATTAAAAACGAACCCAAAAAATTTAAATTCCGTAGAAGGTGAGAGGACACTCTTTTGCCAATTGATAACAAATCCCAGAGAAATTAGAAGAGAAGCAACCAAACGAATGTTTCTAGAACACTCGTCACGTGTTGGTCCCAAAACCAAAAAGTCATCCAGATAAATTACGCAGGGTACGCCCCTGGCTCTCACGTGGTTGACGATTGGTTTCATTAGTAAACTCATATAAAACATCCTTGAAAGAAAATCGTAAATATTTTCTGTGGTCACGATGAACTGCTAGCATATAATAGGCGTCTTTCAAGTCTAGCGTGGCTCCATAGTTGCCACGATGCACTAACTTACTTGCTGTTCGGGCGTCTTCTAGCTGAAAATGCGGAGCGTAGATAAATTCGTTTAATCGCTTTAAGTTTAAAATAAAGCGTTTTCCACCGTTAGGCTTGTCGGTTAAAAAATGGGAGAAACAAACTGCCCAGTTACATTACCGTGACACTTTTCTATAGCCCCAGAATTTAGTAACCTACTAATTTCGGAACCGATTAATTGGTTTTCATCATATGAATGATTAGCGTTATTTGGAATTTGTGGCTGAATAGGTGTTTTAACAAATGGTAATTTATATCCTGAGATCCAACCCAAAACAATACGATTGTCAGTAAGGGTTAACCATTTCTGATAAAAAGAATTCAAGCGACCTGCATAGTTGCTTACCAATTCTAATGTCGTCTCCTCTTCTCTTGTGGTTTGTTCCAATAGGTGTTTTGGTGAAATCTGGATGAGGGGCCCCTCTCGTGACTCACTACCCCCAATCGGTGAGTCGGGGGGCGAGAGTTTAAAGACCCTGATGATCTTGAGGTTTCTGTATAGACAGCTCGGGTTTGTCGCCCTCCTCCTTTTTGTGCCCTTCTGGGAGCGAGTGCTGGTTTAGAAGCGCCCACTTTATTCTGATAAGTCGGGAGTTTCAGATCCTTACTCACATTTAGAAGAGATTTTGCTATGTCTAATTTCTGAGTTAAATTAGAACCAAAAAGAAATTCTCCGGGTAGGCAGTCATCTGCCAGTTCTTTAGATATTTTTAGACCAGGAACGAGAAGGTTCTTTCGTGTAACCGACATGCGATGGAAGAGATTCGTTAGAATTCGTCCGCTATCACATAGATTAGTAAGGAAATCGCCCTTGAATTGATCTGGCATATGTTCTAAATCAATGAGAATCGTGGAAATTGATCTACCTAGTGCAGCCAGGCCTTTTCCTAGTTGATTTTGCATCTCGACATAAGATGCGTCCACAGAGATGTTTTGTTTTGACGAGGCAGCCTTTACTTCCGGATTCAATTCGGGAGGTCTAAGGAATGATAGTTTTTCTGATGTTTGGTATGCATTAAAAAGCGTTTGAGCATCAGATTTTTTCAAGCCGTTAGTCAAAATAGTTTGCCAGATCGTAGTAAGTTGATCGTGCAGGGAAAAAACAGCGCTTTGGTCTGTATTTACATCTTTTCCCATAAGCTTTAAGATGTCCTCAGGTAAGGTTACATCGTTATATAAGATCAAAGTGTCGTCTCCGCGATCCATATTTTCGGTATTTGCTTCTGCACGTGGCAACGTTGCATTCACCAGCTGGAGAGATGGAGATATATCTGCTCCTCATCTTGAACCGGCAAGGTTCGAGCATGGATCGGTGTCATCGGCGATCGAGATTCTCTCTCTCTTCGATTACGACGGGAGGAAGAGAGAAGCGCCAGAGCGGGAACGGCTTCTCGATTTCAAAATCGATCGACGCGGCATGCGGCGACGGTACGACACACGCTTGGACTGCGTGTGTGTTCTGAGCGACGCCTTTGTCGTGACAAACGACTATGGGTTGAATAAGAAGTGGACGGAGATCTTGAATTGCGACGATTAATTAAGGTCTCTAGTTTCTCCATTCTTTCTAATAAGTAGGTATACGTGTCGCAATCATTATTACCCTTGGCGTTGCTCGGTGAGCGATTTTTCTTCTTATGACTCTTGGATTTACCCATAATAATCCCTGAAAAAACGGGCTGAAATAAAAGTAAATTGTATGATGCTTCTAAGGAGTCCCGTTAAATAGGCCCTGAATCTCCTATGTTAAAGGCGAAAATATTTGAGAATAATTCAAAAAGAATTACCTGGGGTATCAAGTCAGGCGATATCACTCGGTTTTTCGTCTCTGTTTATTAGCTGAGGCAGCGAACGCAATGAACCTTGTCGCACAAGCACGAAAACCACAATGAAGCGAATAGGACGGTGCGCCACTAGATCATCAAGGTGAACGGCAGTCAGGACCGGACGGGCGCATTTTTCCTTTGCTTTGAACCTCGTGATAAAAAGTATGGAAAGCCACTACTACACAATTATGTAATATTGAGGACTGGATCCCGAAATATAATTACTTATAACTTACCGAATTTGATGAACGACATCTTTTATTGGAAAGATGAGCTTGATGAGCTTTCATCATCGCTACTGCCTGAAGCACCAACGTCAATAATGAATGGCTCGACTTGTTCCTCTAAAATATTGTCCAGTTCCCACGTTCTCTTTTCAACTTTGTCTTTCACGTGCTTACTACAGTTTTCCCATTTTTGCGCTGTTATTAATTCTAGTGCTTCTTTGAAGAGTCCTTTGAGGTCACAAAATTTAAAGGTTGTATTGTGCTTAGCTATATAATTTTTAACCTCTGCCCATATGAGCTCAATGGGATTGAGCTCGCAATGGTATGGAGGTAAACGGAGCACAGTTTTATTCTGACTTGCTGCCATTTCGTCAATGGCGTATTTTTGATATTCCGCCTTGTGATCCTTGACAATTCTTAATAATTGTACTTTCAGCATTGCTTCTTCAAAGTTGATATTTTTCGAGCGGAGCCAATTTTGAACATGAACTTTCCTTGAAGCCGTTGTTGGGACCTGCTCCATTCTTCGAGAATGATAAGGCGCATTATCCAACACAATTACTGCGTTTTCCTCTAAGTTCGGTAAAATTTTTGAAAACCACCGTTCAAACGATTCGCCATTCATTTCCTCGTGGTAATCTCCAGTTTTCTTAGACTCAAAGCACCACAGACCGTCAACAACAAATCCATCCTCACTGCCAATATGGCAGATAATGAGCCTTTTCCCTTTACCTGGAAATCGAATGTTTTCATCACATTCAGCGAAAAAACATTGAGACATGAGTATCAGATTGCTATAATTGGGATTATTTAGTCATATTGAAAGAAAGAATATTGAACGTCGTATGATTACTCAGCGCTTCACAATTTAATTTAAAGTTATAAACCTTTAAAAAATGAATGATCAGGAACCTGAAATACGCGCAAATATTAATATTAACAAATTATAACTTTATAAAGCTTAAAGTATGAATTAAAATGATTAGAAATATTAGCAACGGTACACAATATAAAACTTAGTAACTTTTTTTAAGTTTATAATATTCTACATATTTTGAGATTATATTAAAAAATTATTGAAATATCGAAAACACATAAAAACATGGCTTAAAAAAGTTCTAACAAATGAAAATGACAATAAAACATCCACGCATTTTATCGAAAGTTATAAAAGTTTTGTTACTTGTAATATGTTTTATCTGCCCCCTGGAATTAATGTTTGGAACCTTGTTCCCAAGGTTTGAAAAACATCCGATTGTTGTCTATTACTCGTATTTACCTGCTGGATTTTTTAATCCGGTGGACAGTCCATCTAGAAAGGCCCTCCTGGATGAAGTTACAGAATCATCAACCCATACTTTACTTGTAGTGTGTCCTGCGTTTACCCACGTTTCATCAAGGTAATAAATCTTCCTGTTTTGATTTCTATATTTCCCAATTTTTGTTAAATAATCCCTCCTCCATAGCACAATTTCTTCTCTATCCAGTAGTAAACTATTGCGACCCCTTTTTTTCCATTTGAAATTTAAATGCTTCAGTAACGCATGGAAAGTTGATCGTTTGAAATTTGGCAACGTTGTATCTCCAGTTACCTCCTGCAGTACTTTATCTATAGTAGGTATTTCATTCCTAAAGAAGAATTCATGCACTTTCCTCCTAATCGCATGCTTACCACCTTCATCCAATGATTTAACAATACTTTTGCGATGTTTACTGGTCATTGGCTCAGAAAAGGTGTGATTTTTTTTGTATTGTCTTAACACATTAAACACTGATGCGCGACACACCTCAACTTTGTGAGAAACCTTCACAACAATTTCTTTGATGGTTGATGCCTCGTTCTCCTCGCGCTCGATCTTATATATACTCAAAATGACCTCTTTCATTTCTGCACTCAGGTGTCTTTTTTTAGAGCGTTTCCTAGGTGGACTACAAGAGTTTACAACTTCATCGGCAGTTTCTGTACTACTGGGCATTTTGCGCAAGCAGTTGATAACAATAACAATCAACAAAAAGGTATAACAATAACAACGACAAACTCAACAACTTAATAAGATAACAAACGAAAACGTCCAAAGAAATATCAAATTGCGATGATGCACACGACATACGTAACACGTCTGAACCTGAATGTGACTCTGCCTTGATACGACTGCTCTGCCGCTCGGCATAGGCATTTAATTGCGAATTGACCAATGAGGGCTCCTGTTTTACGTCGAGACGGCGGCGTTAGCGTGAAAATCACCCGAACCTTTTGTTTACATCCGGTCTATCTCTTATCTGAATATACTGTAGATGGGCTAAAGAACATAGACAATGGAAACCTCAACAATGGTGTGCAATACAATGGAGTGATGAGGCCCGATTCAAAGTTTGTGTTGGTGACAGTCGCAGTAGAGTTATTCGAAAAAAAAATGAAGCATTCCATGTTGACTGTCTGAAGAGAAAAGTGAAATTTCCAGCATCCATTATGGTCTGGGGCAGTATGTCATCAAAAGGAGTAGGAAAACTTTATTTTATTGATGGAAATGTGGATACAAATAAATATTTGGCAATTTTAGAAGAATCGCTTTTACCAGTGATGGAAGAATGTTTGACATCCGGCCAAGATTTTGTGTTTCAGCCAGATGGTGCAGCGAGCCATACCTCGAAAAAGGCTATAAAATGGATGGAAGAAAATAATGTACCACTTTTGAAATGGGTTTCTAGCAGTCCAGATCTGTCACCTATTGAAACTTTGTGGCACGAGATGAAAAAGGTTCTACGACAACATCCTGCTCGTACAATCACCGAATTGAGACAAAAGCTTCAAGAAATATGGGATTGTTTTACATCAAATTTTTACCAAAGTCTTGGTTAACACTATGCCCCAAAGAATTTCAGCCGTAATAAAAAATAAAGGTGATGTTACCCAATGGTAATATTTCGATTGTTGCTTTGTTAACTTCGCGCATTTATTCGCACATTGTTTATTTGTTCAGATGTTCTACTAGTTATAGGTCTAAGTGATTTCAAATATGTGTTTTTACGACTAGAGTGTATCTAAAATGTTTTTGAGAAAATAAATTATTTTAGAAGTAAATAGTTTCGGCATGTTTAGTTTATAAAGGCATATTTTGGTACAAATCTTGAAGTGGGCCAACTGAAGTGGGCTCGTAGCCTCGCTTTGGAAACGGGAAACTCTTCGAGAACCGTTTTGATGTTCCAACATTATATTGGTTTGTTTTGACATTATGTATCAATAATTCTAATGACATTGTGTACGGTTAGATTGCATTATCAGAGAAATACAATTATTTGAGATCTATGCAAAGCTAGAAATTAATTGCGCATTAACTTTTTCTTACTCATCCTGGATATTACATATGCAAATGCTAAATTTCAAAAATGTAGGGAATATTATTATACAGGGTGGCGCATCGAAAACGAAACAGACGCATTTACTGGCAGCTCAGTTTTTTTTTTGGAAAAACGCTCAGACCCGTCGATTTTGTTTCCGAGGGGGACACAAGTTTGGCAAAAAATCACGTTAACGCGTGCAACCCCCTGGGCGTGGGTGACACCAACCCTAAATCTTAAATGGAAAGGGGGGTCGAGTGATAGCTTATTTTAAAGGTCTTTCAATTCCCTTTATAATGATGTAAAATACATGAGCTTCAGTTCAGTAGTTTTGAAGATTTATTGATTTAAAGCTTAAAGTAGACTTTAATAGGTACATCAGAATACTCTGTACTACTTTCAGAAGAAATTTTGTCTAAAAGAATTTACTTAATAGGTAAATGCTTTTCTGCACTACGCCTATGGTTTGTTTATCATTTTGTTGTTGAAAATGGCTACAGGAGCGTTTTTTTTCTGGCAAAAAAGTTATTTCTTGAAGAAAGATAAGGAAATATCTCGTACTTATTTAGAAATATTTAATGAGCGACATGAGAACAGTAACGTGCATCGACATCTAGAACTTGTAGCTAAATTTCGGGAAACTGTGTCAGTCGCCAGTAAAAAACGCAACAATGAAAATCCCATAAGGAACGAAGCAATAGAAGTGGGGGTTTTAGGGCAAGTTTATGTAGATCCTACGTTAAGTACCCGCAAATTAGAGACTGTGTGTGGTGTTAGTCGACGTACTGTCCAACGGATTCTAAAGGCCCATAGTTTTCATCCGTATAAAAGTCACCTGGTACAAGAACTTTATGAAGACGATTTTGATCGGCGATTACAATTTTGTGAAGATATGAGTGAACGAATTATAAACGATGAACATTTTCTATTCAACACTTGCTTTTCTGACGAATGTTCCTTTTTCTTAAATGGCGCAGTAAATCGTTATAACTGCCTATATTGGTCCGATTCTAATCCCAGAATTTATCATGAGGTTCATACACAGCAGCCACAAAAATTAAATGTTTGGTCTGGTAATTTTGGCGATCATTTAGTTGGTCCTTTTTTCTTACCTGGAAATTTGACCGGTGAAATGTATTTGGAATTACTGGAAGACGCCATAGATCCTGCATTAACAGCCATAATTGAAAATCAGAATGATCGGCGGTACATTGCGAATAGGTGGTTGTTCCAACAGGATGGTGTCCCACCACATTACGCATTACGTGTTCGACAGTATTTAGATCAGACGTTTCCAGATCGATAGATTGGTAGAAGAGGTGCCATTGAATGGCCCCCAAGATCGCCAGATTTATCACCTTTGGATTTCTTTATGTGGGGTCATTTAAAAAGCAAAATCTATGCTACTCAGCCAACATCATTAGAAGACCTGCGACAAAGAATTGTGCCTTCAAATTACTCCTCAAATATTGCAAAATGTGTGGCAACGTTTTGAGCAAAATCTTTATTATTGCATGGAGAGTCATGGTGGCCATTTTCAACATTTACTTGCAGCGTAGGGGGCTGCACGTGCTAACGTGATTTTTAGCCAAACTTGTGTCTCCTCGAAAACAAAATCGACGGGCCTGAGCGTTTTAAAAAAAAACTGAGCTGCCAATAAATACGTCTGTTTCGTTTTCGATGCGCCACCCTGTATATATAATAATATAACACACAAACAATGTTTCATTCATTCATGGGACCCGAATCATTTTTACTTGAATATGTCTCCTTTCAGCTTGATCGGAAATATTTCGATAGCATTCACAATTTCTCCATCTCGTTTCCAAGTCGTGGAATATAATATTGTAGTCGTGATATTCATACACACGTATAATGGTTCGTACGATAAATCGTGTGCATTCACCATTTTGTACACTTCCTTGACAAAGAGACTGGTACTTTCACCATATCTGGCAACATAGAGCTTCTCAAACAGTAATTTACCAGACATACAAGAAGACGTAGTAATGATGGATCATTATTCCGTTCTGATCAAGGTTCAAGTATCACCTTGCGAAAGGAAGTTAGTAAAAGATCCACTGCAAAATTTCTAACAAACAGGCAGACATAATTACACTGATCAACAGCCAAACAATCCTAAATAAAATCAACAAAATATTACTATTTTCAATGTGCTAAAACCGGAATGAAACTTATTTTTTCAATATTAGTTCAAGTTTCAGAGATACGGTAATTATATGTGTTCCTGCTGTGACAGTGTTAATATACTGTAATTCACAAGAATGCACGTGCTACATTTTTATATTCGGCAAGGAAAGATGATGTAATCGGCATGATTGTGTTACGTTATACATACGTGTACATTATATTGTTTTATATTAGCCATTTTTTCCTCAGTTGGCTGACAGCGTTCATGCAAGATGTCTCGAAAGTGTGTAAACAAACAATCCAGATCAGTTTTGTTACGTGTGTGACTTTTGCGTCTCAGAGACGGTCTATTACTCCACTAATAACAAAGGCATATCAGCTTTATTTCGGTTGTAAACTAGGTGATCAAGACAAACAGTGGGCACCCCACATCTGCTGTAATACATGTGCTTCAAGTCTGAGGAGCTGGTTAAAAGGCAAAAAACGGTCTATGCGCTTTGCTGTCCCAATGGTTTGGAGAGAGCCTACAAATCATATTAATGATTGTTACTTTTGCATGGTACCTTGTGTTGGACAAGCCACAGGTATGTCCAAGAAAAAAGAATCGGTTATTAACTACCCAAACATACCATCTGCGATGAGACCTGTGCCTCACAGTGACGAAAATCCTATTCCAAAACCCCCAGAATCCTACACTTGCGAATCAGAAAACGAATCAGATCATGGCGATCGAGTGATTCGTTAGGAAGAAGATATGCCACAACGTCAAGAGATCCTGATTTTATACCGAGCACGTCATGCCACCGACCTCACAAAATAACACAGTCAGAATTAAATGATCTTATAAGAGATTTAGAACTTCCAAAATGTAAGGCAGAGTTACTTGGATCAAGACTGCAGCAGTGGAACTTGTTAGAAGACGATGTTCCGGTATGTGTTTTTCGTAAACGCCACAAAGACTCAGAACCATTTTTCAATATGGAGAATAACTTTTTCTGCAGTAACATTAACGGCTTACTGGCGGCTTTAAATATAAACTATAACCCAGAATAATGGAGATTGTTTATAGACAGTTCAACATTGAGTTTAAAGGCAGTGTTATTGCATATTGGAAATATTTTACCATCTCTTCCTGTAGGGTATGCAGTTCACATGAAAGAATCATATGACAATATGAAGTACCTATTGACATGCATAAAATACGATGAGCACCAATGGCATATTTGTGGCGATTTGAAAGTTGTTGCACTTTTACTTGGGCTGCAGCTAGGCTACACAAAGTTTTGCTGTTTTTTGTGTGAATGGGACAGTCGGGCAAAGGCACTTCATTACACCAGACAAAACTGGCCTGTTCGTCAATTCCTAGAGCCAGGTCAAAAAAATGTACAGCATATGCCATTAGTAGATTCGAAAAAAAATTTATTACCACCACTGCATATCAAGTTGGGCCTAATGAAAAACTTTGTCAAGGCATTAGATAGAGATGGGTCAGCTTTTCAATACCTGCGTCAGAAATTTCCAAGACTAAGTGAGGCAAAGGTTAAAGAAGGTATTTTTGTTGGTCCACAGATTCGAAATATTTTGAAAGATACACAGTTTGAAAACACTTTAACAGGTATTGAAAAAACGGCTTGGAATGATTGCCGTCTGGTGGTCACTAATTTCTTGGGAAATAGAAAAGCTGACAACTATAAAACCCTTGTCAAAAATATGCTGTCATCGTATCAAAAGATGGATTGTAATATGTCTCTTAAGATACATTTCCTACACTCACACCTGGACTTTTTTCCTGACAATTGCGGAGCCGTAAGTGATGAGCACGCCGAACGTTTTCATCAGGATATTTCAACAATGGAAAAAAGGTACCAGGGAAAGTGGAATCCTTCCATGCTTGCAGACTACTGTTGGACTCTTGGTAGAGATGCTCCAGAAACGATCCATAAAATAACAGCAAAAAGACAGCGCATATAGTGATAAGTATATGAATCTTGTTACTTTTTTTAATATATCCTTAAAAATAAAAAGTTTTTTTTCTAAACCGCAACTAATTTTTTTATTCCATTGTCATTTTTGGATTCAGCGCCCCAAAATTAACAAAGAAGTGCACTTTTCCCACAAGATACAATTAAAAAACTAAAATTTGTTGTCCAGTGTTATTTCCAAGAAGTTTATTTTATGGCTGACCGGTTTGCTATTCTTTATTCTTGCGCCTCTAATGTTCACTAGAATTTAATGATCCATAACCGAATTTTATTATTATCTAGTCTTATACAGCGCGTTTCTTGAATATGAGACAAAAATTGGTTGATGATTTTTGACATATCGCTTCGTTTATGAGATGTAGACCAAATAAATATAAGATAACCAGGTTTTATTCCTTTAGAATTATCAGAGTTTACAAATAGCTATGCTATATCTTACACACAAGATATCTAAAAGTTACTCCCAAAAATAGGCGCAACCACATACTGCTCTCTGCAGGCTTCTAAGTACGTGGCAACCCAGACACACATTTTTTTAATGGAAGTTTTATAGACTATTCTAGGAGACCAATTCAAAAGAAGAATGTATTGATGTAGTGTTTTTTCTTACACAGAATACCCTGTAGCGATCCAAATCCTATAATACTGCATATCAAACTTCTTTCTTCGAAGAGGCCCTTTAGGATATACAAAACATACAGGGTGTTGATATTTCTTGCTTCAATCAGCAGGGATATGACACGCTGTATAACTTTGGCACTTATAACCAAAACGATGGGGTGATAGTTTTTGTAAGAAATGAACTGCAATATAATCATGATACATTCACTTTCACTGATGGAATCAAAATTTTAAACATAATGATCCAAATTAACCATAACAAAATTGAGGTATCTGCAATTTATCGTCCGCCATGTTCAGAACCCCACGAGTTTTTGAAGAATATCGATTTTTTTTTCAAAATCAAGATAAAGTTAATTTAAAGCAACATATTTTCTTGGGAGATGTTAATATAAATATTTTGTACGATGATCCCATCACAAATGAATACTTGAATATCCTATCAAGTAACGGATTTCTGTCCTATATAAACCTACCTACAAGGTCCATCAGTGGCACATGTATAGATCACTGCTTTGTGAAAGACCTATCCAACAAAATTACTTGTATACCAATAATCCTAGAAAGCGATATTACTGACCACTTCTCCACTAGTTTACTGATATCTTCAAATGAAAAACATTCTAAGATCCTTACCGTTAATAACAACCAGGAAAATTACAAATTTTTTGTCGGCAATTCAAAACTAATATCAAATGTCAAACAAGAATCCTGGGAACAATTATACTCTATAAATAATATAGACAAAGCAACGAGACTGTTCATAGAGAAAATAAAAAAACTAATAGATATTAGTACCAATAAAGTAATAATTAGTCACAAAGAGAAATGCCTGGATTACCAAAGGATTAATAACATCGGCAATAGAAAAAGAAAGACTATATAATGTAATGGAACTAACGCCAACTACAGAGAATACCGACTGCTACAACCATTATAAAAATAAATTTATAGAGCTTGCAAGGCAAACCAAACGAAAACATTACCTAAATAAATTGAATAATAACTTAAATGATCCTAAGCGGCTTTGGACAACTATTGGTGAGATTACTGGGAAAACAAAATTTAAAGAGTGTGTCACTGAGTTAAATACAACATCGGGAACAGTATTAAAAAATACTCAACAGATATGCGATGAATTTGTACAATTCTTTACTGACATAGGCGAAAATTTAGCAAGTAATATACAAGCAAATGTACAAAATACTCAGCCTCCAAAAAGAACTTTGAACTCCTTTATTTTGGATAAAGTCGAGCAATGTGAAGTATACACCACTGTTATGACCTTAAAAAATCGGAAAAGTCCTGGGTTCGATGGTATTAAAAGCGAGTATTTGAAAATTATAGCCGAGGACATAAAAGAACCACTCACTTACCTAATCAACAAATGCTTTGAATCTGGCATATATCCCTCAATTTTAAAAAAAGGTAATATAATGCCGATACATAAATCAGGAACAAAAACAGATGTTAACAACTATAGACCAATATCAATAATATCCAGTGTAGCAAAGGTTTTTGAAAAAGTTTTTATCTACTAGAATGATTCGATACCTCACAAAATTCAAAATTTTGAGTGAAAATCAATATGGATTTACAGAAGGGAAGGCTACATCGGACGCAATAACTAAAATTGTAAATCAAATACATATTATATGAAGGCACTGAAGGCACTGACTGGTCTGATCTGCAAAATGTAATTGAAAATGATTTTATCAAAATTATTCGGTGGTTTAACAGTAGAAAATTAAGCATTAACTACTCTAAAACACATTTTTTACCATTTGGATCTTACGCTAGACATCTGCCAAATTACACAAATTTCTCCTTCAACATTAACGATCAAAAAATGCAATTTAATAGAGTGCCCAACATAAAATACCTTGGAGTGGTCTTGGATCCTCACTTACGATGGGACATCCATGTCAATTATATTTTAAAGAAAGTTAGATTTGTATCCTACAAAATTAAATACCTTGGGAATATATTGACAGAAAAATATCTTCGAACATTATACCATGCACTGATTGAGCCTCATCTCACATATGGTATATTAGCATGGGGAGCTGCATGTTCCTCACATATCTATAATTTAGATGTTTTTCAAAAAAGTATTCTAAAAATGATATTTAAAAAACTTTATCCCACTGAAAAATTATACGCAGATGTTCGAATGTATGATATAAGACAGCTTTATTTCTTACACAGTATCACTCACTACCATAAATTTGTAAACACCGACCAAAAAATTAAACATAATCATTATACCAGGTACAAAATTCGTGGCACAGTAGTTCCTCAACCGCATAAATCTATAATGCAGCGATCATATCTCTATTTAGCGCCTAAATTTTATGAAATTATACCTAGACTTAAAAGATTTACGATTCGGAAATTATTTCAAAAGAAATTTAAAAAAGTGGCTACATTCTATATCTAGGACTGAAATTCATAAACTCATAAATACGAACATCAACTAAATACATAATCTACTGTAGCTAATTTTTGTCCTTTTTTGTCATTTGCATTCTACAGTTTCAACTTGAATTATTGGTCCATGTACAGGCGATGCCTTCTATTGGGCCTGTTTTGATTTTATATTTATTTACTCATATTGTTTGTTATCTTTGTACATTGAGTGAATAAATATTATTATTATTATTATAGCAAAATACATTTCTGCAGTATTTTTAGTATGTTTGTAGCACCAAATCTAGCACGTCAGCATGTCGAACATTTCTTCATTGCTGAAATGACTGCCTCGCATCTTTGGCGATAATAAAGCAATAATAACAAAAAGATCACTGTTACTGATTGACAAGCTTTATATCTCACAAATTTTCGATACTTAAAACCTTGAGCGGAAGCAGCTTTGCAAACATCAAAAAGTAGCTCATGGAATGACTGTTTGAGATCTGGTGCCTTGGGAACCCCCTGTATATAGCACTTTTAATAAAATTCACTGTAACATCCACCTTTATCGATTTCCGGTAGTCGTCGCGTAACTTGAATTCCGAAGTGTATTCGAATGATGTGCTCTGCAGGTTTTCAAACTGAGTAATAATTATTGATTCCAGATGGTGGCTACGGAGCCTGGTTCTGCTCATAGCGCGGCTGAAGTGGAAGGTGGAATGACGTTCGAGAAAATCAAACAAACCTTATCTTCCTCTCTTCTCACGGCACAGGATAAAGGTAACACAGACCGACGAGATTTTCACGCAGAAATCAGCGTATACTTTATTTCAATTAGCTCCAATTTCCGGGATCTCCAAACATGAAAATGCAAACATAGTGGTTTGTTTATTTATTTATTTACGGTTTCCCATTACAAAAATACAGATAATGATATATTAAAAACTCGGGGTGTTGAAGTTTCAGGAAAAAAATGGAAATTAATTAATATTTTCAGAACCACTTCAAATATTTCACTGATATTAAGTACGTAGTGAAATTCAATAAATTTGCATAATTTTCAATGCAAAAATAATTTTTAGCTTTAACAGTGGCGTGCGTACGGGTATTGACTTCGATATTTCTTAAGAAAAAAATGGTACGCCAATGATTTTTTGCCAAATAAAAATTATTTTTGAATTTCCCGTTCAATTTAAAACAAATGATCGTTCTTGAATTGTTTTCCTTTGATGCGCCATTTTTGAGTCTAACTTGCAAAATTATTATTGTATATATGAATATCTGAAGCGGTTCTGAAAATATTAATAAATTTTCATTTTTTTCCTAAAACTTCAACGGCCCGAGTTTTTGTAAGGAAACATTTTTGGACCATAGTTTATAAAGCAAATTAACATTAATTCTTCATGTAGATGCACACCCTTAAATATTCGCATATCATTAAGGAACACCCTGTACAAAATATGTGACGTAACATTTGCTTTATATAAATTATTAAACTAAGGAGTAACTAAAGATTCATGTGATACCCAATTTACTCATATTTAAAACGTAACAAACTAAAGTTGAATAGAAAAATATCTATATTTAGGCTTAGAATTCTAGTAACTGGTCCATGGATACCATAAGTGGCAAACGGTTCTTTATTGCGAGGTTTATTTGTACAAGAAACTCTGGGCATCATAAACAAGAAACATAAAACGAAAGTTGCCCTGCGGTGTTTCAACGTACTAATCAGTTCTGGCTTAGGTCTGTTTTAATTTACCTTACACTGCTTCAGTGGAGTTAATGTCAATTGAAATTGGGCGGCCATACCACTGTGTTGTACTCCAGAATACTCCGCACCAAAAAGCAGTATGATATTCAAAAAGTTTCTACAAAGAAATGTTAGGTGGATCTAAAAATATATCCCAAAATGGTTTGGAAATAATGTTTGCTTTAAAAGTTAATTTTGCCTCAAAAATTATATATAAATCCCTAATCATATCAGTTCTCGTGAGGTCACGTATTTCAACTTTATACATACATGAGAGAATTTGAACTACGCCTGAAGCTTATCTGGTAGCATTCATTCAAATTGATGTGGATCTTATTAGTAATACGCCACCGACTAAGATTTATGAAGTCTCTTTTTAAGATTGTAAGACTCATGTTTCTGAATAATTTAAAATCATCTGCAAAAATCAAATATACTAAGTGACATATAAATCCGAACACCCAGTTTAAATGGTTTTATTTTAATAAAATTTTGTATAAGTACTTAATGAAGCATAATAAGTAAATGATAAAAATTTCAAAATGATTGCACTACTTTAAAGCCCTTTGACCTTTAATATGGTGTGGATGCACCCTGATGTGCTACGCATTCTCCAACGCGCCTAGGCATGCTTCTGATCAGGTGGTCAATGTCCTCCTGTGGTATCTCATTCCAGTCAACCACCAACTCCTCTCGAAGTGCTTCTAGAGTCTGAGGAGGACGTTGCAAATTGAGCAATCTCCTACCCATCATATCCCACACGTGCTCAATTGGGGATAAGTCGGGAGATCTTGGTGGCCATGGTAACAATGTGACATCATTATGTTAAAAGAAGTCCATTGTGACTCTTGCAACATGTGGTCGGGCATTATCTTGTTGGAAAGTTGGATCTGCCAGGGTGTCAAGATAAGGTAAAAGATGGGGTTCTAGAACTTCGTGGATATAACGCTGCGCGTTCATGTTACCTCTGATGAAGATTAAAGGTGACCTGGAACCATAAGCTATAGCACCCCAAACCATAACTCCAACAGTGTAATGAACATGTCTTTCAACAAAAAACTGTGGATTCCTCCTTTCACCACGTCGCCTTCTAACCCTGGCACGACCATCGTGCATGCCTAAACAAAATCGAGACTCGTCACTAAAGACAATACTGTTCCATTCCTGATCCCAGAGTGACCGTTGTCTGCACCACTCAAGGCGATTACGTCGGTGTTCTCGAGTTAAAGGGAGGACCCAGTGTGGCCGGTATGAAAACAAGCCAAAACTTCTCATTCGTCGGTAAACACTTCGCATGCCAATAGGTCTTCCGTGTTCTGCAAACCATTCATTTGGAATTGACCTGGTAGTGGAGAAACGGTCTCTTAAGGCCAATAATCTTAGGCGGCGATCTTCACGGTTTGTTGTTCTACGGCGGCGTCCAGTTCCCCTTGCTCTTTGCGTACGGCCTCCTCGAAGCCATGCCTGACAACACCTAACCACTTCTTTGCACTCTAAGTGTAACTGCCCGAAAAGAAAGTGCAGCTTCCCGAAGTCCCACTATACGGCCCCTATCAAACTCACTAAGTTGACGAAATCGTACAGGTCTCCGTACTCTAGGCATCGTAACCGATCGTAAAGGATGTCAAGAACCAAAATCCGGCAACGTTGATTCTTTACTGCGGCTGAAATATTCATTTTTAGAGCGTTAGTGAATTTAAAAAAAGCAGTATAAAAACCGGAATGTCCAACTGATAAGGCTGAAAACTTTTTCACTTGTTATTTACAGTAGGATAAATACATTCACCAACTTTTATTAAAATAAAACCATTTAAACTGGTTGTTCGGATTTATATGTCACTTAGTATAGCTTCTGCAACATCATTAACAAACAAATTGAATAAAAGTGGACAAATGTGGAAACAACCTGAAAAGACCTGGCTGCTAATAAGAACATATTTCTATTCAGGTAAATGCTTCTTGATAATGTTTTCCACAGTAATCTGATATGCTGATCCCACGTCAAGTACACTCCTAAAAATTTAACAGACGCAGTGTTCTCTTTTAAGTATTTAAGAATAAAATTTAGATCTGGAGTTTTCAATTGACTGATACATAAATAATTGGCTTGACATCAGGTTTTCACTGTGGACCGCTTTTCGTTCACATGACATGTTAGTTCGGTTGTTGTTGTAGATTTAGTGCTGTCGTATCGACAGCAAATAGTAAGAATTAGATTAAGTCGTTCTCTACGATGACATTATATGAAAGCATAATGCGGCTCTCAATGCTATTCCGGAGAATGTCTTCCGTGACGCCTTCAATGCTTGGAAATCGCGCTGGCAGCGCTGCATCGACACAGAAGGAGCCTATTTTGAAAGTTTTTAAAGAATTGTAACGATTGGCTCAATAAATTTGTTTAAATCGACTCAGTCCTATTACTTTCCGGACAAACTCGGTATATACATAAACTTACAAAAAAAAACAGGTAAAAGAAACTAAATTTCGTGCATTCACAATTGCAATAAAACGTTTCAGGTTTCAACAGACAACAAAACTAACTGTCAACTAATTGACGTTTATCCTTATTCTGGTTTCAATTTCAAAAATATTTGCAGGCACAGCCTACTTCTAAAATTTATCGAGATACTGACTGTTTAACGTTATTTTATCATAATTAATTAAAAATCCATCGAACCTTAAAAATCAAAATATCTCAAAAACGGCTAACTATAACGAAAACTCACAGGAGAGCTTTTTTATGTTGAAAAGTGCGAAGAATCAGTTTTTTTATTCAAAAAGAAAAAAAATTGCACTAAGAAAAAATTTTCGGTCATTTTAATGCACTACAGGTACAGTAAAACTATGCCCATGGTTCGTTTTGTCGTACCAAAAAAACCCTTGTATACCAATTTGCACTGTTATACATCAAATATTGTTCGAAATATTTAAAAAAAACTATTTTAAAAAGTAAATTTAAACACCCTGTATTTCGGAAGCCACGCATTTTTCGACCCATGTTTATATAGACTTTATGCATTAATTTTAAAAGTTTTATCGAATCTTAAAGTTATGCAACAATAAACTGAAACACCCTGTATATATATATATACTTCGAAGTTGAGCCATTTATTTTAACAGTGAGTAGATCTGATCAAAAGAAATGTTTTTTTCCTTTACCATTTTTCTGGTAAAATTAAAGTAACAAAGTTATAGCCCTTTGGAAGTTTGAGTACCGCCCTGTCTCAATAATAATATTATGTGCTCGTGTTTGGCGACAACGGATATAATCCGCCGTATCGGTTCATCGCATCGGAAACAAAAAAGCGAAAGAATTTGGAACGATGTTTTTACAATTATTTCATTCATTTGTATACAGTCAGTGTCAGTGAATAGTGGTATATGTTGCGTGGCTCAAACGAAATAAAAAATGGCACATGTTTATGCGGATCGGTTTCCCAATCGAGTGCAACCAACCCTTCGTGCCTTTGTTAATGTAGTACAACGGGCTCGTGAAACAGGTGACTTAAGACCTCACAGGGGACCTCACGATCAAATACAGGTCCGCACTGAAATACTTGTCGGAAGGATACTTTATAAAACAAGGTAAAATTTTTTTTTTATTTTTACACACATATTTTGGTTTATCTTCCTTCTACAATCATTATCTGAAAATTAATGACTCAACTTCAAAGTCACCCTATATATATAGGGTGACGTTGAGTCATTTATTTTAACAGTGAGTAGATCTGATCAAAAGAAATGTTTTTTCCTTTAACATTTTTGTGGTAAAATTAAAGTAACAAAGTTATAGCCCTTTAGAAGTTTGAGTACCGCCCTGTCTCAATAATAATATTATGTGCTCGTGTTTGGCAACAACGGATATAATCCGCCTTTTCGGTTCATCGCATCGGAAACAAAAAAGTGAAAGAATTTGAAACGCTCATCACGATGTTTTTATTCAGTCAATGTGTCAGTCGGTAAGGCGTGAGTGAATAGTGGTGTTTGCTGCGTGGCTCAAACGAAATAAAAAATGGCACATGTTTATGCGGATCGGTTTCCCAATCGAGTGCAACCAACCCCTCGTGCCTTTGTTAATGTAGTACAACGGGTTCGTGAATCAGGTGACTTAAGACCTCACAGGGGAGTGCATGCCGGTGCTCCAAGACCTCACGATCAAATACAGGTCCGCACTGAAATACTTGTCGGGAGGATACCTTATAAAACAAAGTATAATTGTTTTTTCTATTTTTTTTTATTTTTACACATATATTTTGGTTTATCTTCCTTCTACAATCATTATCTGAAAATTAATGACTCAACTTCAAAGTCACCCTGTATAAAATTAAAAAAAAAATTTACCTTGTTTTATAAAGTATCCTCCCGGCAAGTATTTTAGTGCGGACCTGTATTTGATCGTGAGGTCTTGGAGCACCGGCATGCACTCCCCTGTGAGGTCTTAAGTCACCTGATTCACGAGCCCGTTGTACTACATTAACAAAGGCACGAGGGGTTGGTTGCACTCGATTGGGAAACCGATCCGCATAAACATGTGCCATTTTTTATTTCGTTTGAGCCACGCAGCAAACACCACTATTCACTCACGCGTTACCGACTGACACATTGACTGAATAAAACTTCGTGATCAGCGTTTCAAATTCTTTCGCTTTTTTGTTTCCGATACGATGAACCGATAAGGCGGATTATATCCGTTGTTGCCAAACACGAGCACATAATATTATTATTGAGACAGGGCCGTACTCAAACTTCTAAAGGGCTATAACTTTGTTACTTTAATTTTACCACAAAAATGTTAAAGGAAAAAAACATTTCTTTTGATCAGATCTACTCACTGTTAAAATAAATGACTCAACTTCGAAGTATATATATATATATTAATAACAACTTTTTTGGAATGTAAATACATAACAAATATAAAATGGACAACACTAAAAAAGGAAAGGAAAGAGGATTGGCACTGCCATTTTTCACCTCCCCCTGAAAAGTTAGTTCGATGAAGATTTATTTGACATCAACTGGATAGAATGTAGTACTTTATCCATCTTATTTCTGAAGTTTTGAATAGAAGGCGTAGTAGACATGGTGCTGTGCAAGTAAAACATTTTTTGAATTTAGACGTTGTAACGACTGGAATATTGAAATATGAATAGCTGCGTCAGAAAATTTGGCGGAGTGAACATCTCTTCCCCAAAGAAATAAACAGATAACTGGGTCATCTATATTAAAAACTTATACAGTAGAGATCCATACACGACACTTGAATTTTGAAACATTTTCTCTTAAATAATATCTAGTAATATGTTCTCGTTTACGTATATCTTTGGAACAGAATCTGGGGCAGCACTTTTGCAATACTTAAATTTTGTGCTTCATTCCTTCCGTAAGAAGATTATAATATACTGTAGCGCCACAGTCTAGATGAGTGAGGATTAGTGCAATGGTAAGGCTTAATTTTATATCCCTAGTTGAAACATGTTTGTATCTCCCAAATGACTTATATTTACAATAGCATACTCGAAGTTTATTTATGGTATGGTTTTCGAAATTTGTGTCCGTTGAAATTCCTAAATCCTTAGTCTCCTCTACAATTTCGACAGCTGGATCACCCAGACCAATGTCTGTACTCACGGTAGAGTGCCCATTTCTAGGCCAAAACCTTTTCAATGATTTTCTTTTGGCAAATTTCGTCGTTCGTTGATCGTATAATTTCAAACGAATTATATCTTTCTTTCTCAACGATTCAGTATTGAGTTGAAATCTTTTGGACACTAACGTCATACGTATTATTTTATTAACTACTATCTCAGAAGTTAGGCGTTCTGTGTCATTTTTACTTTCCTGTTGAGGGTTTCCGTGCGTGGGTCGTTTGTTTTACTTCCAGATTCTGGGTTATTAGACCCCAACCACCAGTTTTTTTTTTATTTATTTATTAGCAGCAGATTCAACATGTATACAGTTTTTTACATCATATTAAATATAATGAAACTAACGCCAACTACAGAGAATACCGACTGTTACAACCAATATAAAAATAAATTTATAGAGCTTGCAAGGCAAACCAAACGAAAACATTACCTAAATAAATTGAATAATAACTTAAATGATCCTAAGCGGCTTTGGACAACTATTGATGAGATTACTGGGAAAACAAAATTTAAAGAGTGTGTCACTGAGTTAAATACAACATCGGGAACAGTATTAAAAAATACTCAACAGATATGCGATGAATTTGTACAATTCTTTACTGACATAGGCGAAAATTTAGCAAGTAATATACAAGCAAATGTACAAAATACTCAGCCTCCAAAAAGAACTTTGAACTCATTTATTTTGGATAAAGTCGAACAATGTGAAGTATACACCACTGTTATGTCCTTAAAAAATCGGAAAGTCCTGGGTTCGATGGTATTAAAAGCGAGCATTTGAAAATTATAGCCGAGGACATAACAGAACCACTCACTTACCTAATCAACAAATGCTTTGAATCTGGCATATATCCCTCAATTTTAAAAAAAGGTAATATAATACCGATACATAAATCAGGAACAAAAACAGATGTTAACAACTATAGACCAATATCAATAATATCCAGTGTAGCAAAGGTTTTTGAAAAAGTTTTATCTACTAGAATGATTCGATACCTCACAAAATTCAAAATTTTAAGTGAAAATCAATATGGATTTACAGAAGGGAAGGCTACATCGGACGCAATAACTAAATTGGTAAATCCAAATTATATCAAAAGATTGATAACAGGAATCCCTTCAATCTGCATTTTGTTGATTTTAAAGAAAGCTTTCGACACAGTTAATCACAATTATTATTAGAAGCATGGAGAGAATTGGTTTAGAGAAACGCACTTGATCGAAGGAAATCGCCCACAATCTGTGCAGATATCAGATCATTTAGTAAAGAAATATAAGTGGGGTTCCACAATGTCTTAGGTCGTGTTATCAAATTTAACTATTTTTCCAAATGATGTGTTGGAAAATACTGTGCGATGATACTCAATAGTATAGGCACGGACTGGTCTGATCTGAAAAATGTAATTGAAAATGATTTTATCAACATTATTCGGTGGTTTAACAGTAGAAAATTAAGCATATTTAACTACTCTAAAACACATTTTTTTTACATTTGGATCTTATGCTAAACATCTACAACAATTCTCCTTCAATATTAATGATCAAAAAATGCGCAAATTAGTAGAGTGCCCAACATAAAATACCTTGGAGTGGTCTTGGATCCTCACTTACGATGGGACATCCATGTCAATCATATTTTAAAGAAAGTTAGATTTGTATCCTGCAAAATTAAATACCTTGGGAATATATTGACAGAAAAATATCTTCGAACATTATACCATGCACTGATTGAGCCTCATCTCACATATGGTATATTAGCATGGGGAGCTGCATGTTCCTCACATATCTATAATTTAGATGTTTTTCAAAAAAGTATTCTAAAAATGATATTTAAAAAACCGAAACTTTATCCCACTGAAAAATTATATGCAGATGTTCGAATGTATGGTATAAGACAGCTTTATTTCTTACACAGTATCACTCACTACCATAAATTTGTAAACACCGACCAAAAAATTAAACATAATCATTATACCAGGTACAAAATTCGTGGCACAGTAGTTCCTCAACCGCATAAATCTATAATGCAGCGATCATATCTCTATTTAGCGCCTAAATTTTATGAAATTATACCTAAAGACTTAAAAGATTTACGTTTCGGAAATTGTTTTAAAAGAAATTTAAAAAAGTGGCTACATTCTATATCTAGGACTGAAATTCATAAACTCATAAATACGAACATCAACTAAATACATAATCTACTGTAGCTAATTTTTGTCCTTTTTTGTCATTTGCATTCTACAGTTTCAACTTAAATTATTGGTCCATGTACAGGCGATGCCTTCTATTGGGCCTGTTTTGATTTTATATTTATTTACTCATATTGTTTGTTATCTTTGTACATTGAGTAAATAAATATTATTATTATTATTATTATTATTATATAGACTTTACAATTATTGTATAATATTTAAATCCAGCTATCTATTCTTAAAATTACCACTATTGCTAATAGTTTTAGATGCACAATTGTATTCAAAATACTGTGTGTGCACCCCATTCACATTGTTAAGTGTAACTTTTTCATTGAGGTTCTTAATTCTAGTTTACAAAGAGAAAAATAAATATAAAAATAGATCAAACAAATTCAAAGCTATTATGTTTTATCTTAAATTTTAGGAACTTAATACCTTTAATGCTACAGGTTTTTATATTACATAATTAATGGCGTATTGACTATCAATAATCCATCTTGTTAATTCCTTTTTAACAGTAGAATATCTCAATCTCTTAATACTATTTAGCACATCATTATAAACTTTTGGACCTATACAGTAAACGTGACTCTGGCAAGCTGTGTGTCTAGGGTTTTGCAATTTTACTTTTGCATGAGCAGCACTTCTTGTATTTTGGCCATGCTGTAAGTATTCTTTGTAGAAATCATATTTTATCATAAATCTTATAAGTGATCTTAAATAGAGCTGCTCTAGGTTCAGTATTTTACTGTCTCTAAAAACAAGTTCAGATGAATATCGTTTCGGTTTGAAAAGCATAATTTTTATGATCCATTTCTGAGCTACCTGTAACTTGGATAACGTTGCTAAACTTGTATTTCCCCAAACTACGAAACCATAAGTTTATGGAGTAGTACCCCTTTTATTTGGTACCTCACGTTTAGTGGTTTTGGTTTGGGTCCATTTTCTTATGGGATTTTAATTTCAGCCTGGGAAGGCCATCCTCCGAGTTTTGTTTTGTAGATGTCTTGTAGCTGATATACACTTCCTTGCGGAACACCGGAAATCAAACGTCAGTTATTGCCAGGTTTTAGCAACTAATTTTCAAATCAGGGTTATGTAAGGCTTTTGAAAGTTACAATTTATGATCGAAAAAAGTTTCCTCCAAGCTCCCTCTACTATAAAATCTAAAATATGTACGAACACCTCCGAACAGTGTCATAGAACAGTTCATTAGCTTTTTGCACAAAGAGCACTTTCGTGGCGCTCGCTTCCTAATTGGACCTTTATAAACTCGACTGGTCCCCTTAGCACTTCACACTCAGCTTAGTTGACAGTTTAATTGTGTTGAGAAACTTCCATTACAAGAATTAGTGCGGAGCGTAGGCAAACTATGTGGTAAGGTCTAAAGTTTCTTTGAGAGACACCTCGAGCTCCACTTTTTGCCCTTTGCATCGATCCGCGAAGCTCAGGAAGGTGTTGTGCATAATTTCTGAATAAAGCGCGGGTTGGAGACGGCGAGATTTATTCAACGATCATCAACGATTCCGTTCTTTGATTAGAAAAATTGACGGTACGCTCAGAACAACTGTGGTAGATGGGACTTGCAAGGGGGTTTACTACTAGAACTAGGTTTAATAAAAGGTGCGGTAAGCGTTATATCTATATATTTATAAAAATGCGTCAAGTAGGTTGACTCTGTACCACCTATGCGACGCTGTCATCAGTTGAAAGAAAGAAGACGAAAATATTGCGTTACGGCACGCAGAACAGAGAAATTGCGGGCGGATTTCACCAACGATAATATTTAACGGTCACTTTAACTAAGTGAAAAGACCTTATCGAAATGCAATTTGATGGAAGCTGTCAAAGGTCTTAATATACTCGTATTATAATATCAGTAATTGAAATATTGAATAAAGTCGTGAAAAAGCGATTGTATTATAAAGAAAAGCACTTTCTCTTTCCAGCATGATGCTTTCCTACAGAGGAAACACGACAACTTTCATGTACAGCAGACGCTCGATAATGTAAAATAATTTAATCCAAGTGTGGTTCAGATTATCGAAATGTTTACATTAGCGAACGTGATTTATATAATATTTGATTTATTAAAAGAAACGTTTAATACATACTATTTATAACAAAAAACAAATATTCTAACAGCGATAAGTATTTTTTTAATTAGAAGAAAAATAATTAACAATTTTTGTCTGCGTAAATTTGCGCTTAGCATTGTCTTCCAATGCCTGCGCACGTAATTTACGAAGAACTAAAATATCCGTGTATGAAACTTCTTTTCTTTCAGCCTAATCTAAAGCTTGGTTAAAAACTTGTATAGCTTGCGCGTCAGTCACTACATTTCTGACTTCAATGGGATCGTTCTCATCATCCTCACTGTCCATATCCTCCTCCTTATCAGCATCATTCGTCTGCTTTTCTTCGTTCCATAAATTAATATCAGCAGGAGTACAAACAATGTTGGGATTCACACTAATAACATTATCATTATTGGATCGCAAACGTCCTCTAATTACGCTTAAGGAGACATCGTCTTCTTCATCATCTTCATTATTGGTACAAAAGAGATTGTTCCAACATTTTTGAATAGTTTGCTGGTTAAGTTCATGCCAGGCCATATGTAAATCTAAAACAGCTTCTCGTATTGTTACTTTTTTTAAAGCCTCAGATAAGTTTTCAGGATTCTTTGATAAGACAGACGAAAGTAGAAACTTCCTATAGTATAGTTTGGTGAGTCTTATTATATGCTGGTCCATCGGTTGAATTAACGGTGTTACGTTGGGCGGCATGTATGTACATGACGAAAATTGACCCATCCCTGCTCCTCAGTTGTTGCTCGGGAGGATGACTTGGTGCATTATCCAATAGTAACAACGCTTTTATTGGAAGCTTCTGTTGTTTTAGGAAACCTTTTACCTACAAATTGAAAACATATCTTCAAATTATGAATAGAGCATTTGTGATAATTGATTGTCATACCTGAGGGACAAAGCACCTGTGGAACCATTTCAGGAATATACTGCTAGTCATCCAAGCGGTTTTTGAACAGTCATAATCAACAGGGATATTAACATTTTTAAATGAGCGCGGATTTTTTGCTTTCCCAATTACCAGTGGCTTTATTTTGTGTGAACCATTAGCATCAGTGCAGGCTAGAAACGTTATTCGTTGTTTCTCCGGCTTTCTTCCCGGGGCAGATTTTTCAAATGATGCAGCATAGGTTTTCTCTGGTATATAAAGGCCACTTTCATCTGCGTTGTAAATTTGTTCCATTCTTAAATCTAGCTCGGTAATTATTTTCATCAATTTTTCTTTGAATGGTTGCACTAATTGTGGTTGTGCTGATAATTTTTCACCAGATATAGACAGCAGTCGAATTCCATCTTGTTTTGAATCATTGTAGCCAGCCATCACTAGCTACGAAATTTTCAGTTTCTTTCAATTTTCCATTTAACAGTCTCGCTCTCTGTTTAAGTACTTCGCCACTAACTGGGACATGATTTTCCCGTTGGGTTAAAAACCACTTATACAGGGAATTTTCCAGGTGCCTTCGCATTTTTTTAAGTTTATCTTTTTCCCGGACCTCCAAATGTATTGCACGTTGTTTGTAAAATTTGAGTTTTCATACGCTTAATTTTACAGATTGTTGCTTTCGATACTCCATATTTTTTTGCTAACTGTGTCACTCCCGCACCTAGTGCAACTTCGTCTATAATTTTCACTTTCTCACTTAACTTTAAACACTTTCTTTTATAGGATGTGGATGCCATAGTGGTAAAATATATTAACGCGTGCAATGTATTCACTTAAGTTCAAAAATGAAATACATACGTACGTATAAACGTATCCTAAACGATCATACGACTGACCGAGTTTGTCGTATTTTATCGCAGAGGTGAATCCCCTACACTCTACATCATAAATCGGGGACTCCCCGACGCCCGACATAAATCATCGAGGCTTCAGCATTTTACCGTCGCGCTGTTTCCGTGCGCCGAGAGCTGTTTACGTTATCGAGCGTACACATTGTTTACGTTATCCCGCATTCCGTTTGATCCTATAGAACGAAGTTTGTGTTTACATTAGCGCAAGTTTTCATTATCCCGTGTTTACGTTATCGAGCGTCTGCTGTATTTTGATATTTCTTATCAACATACAAGTAACCAATGAAAATGCAAGAAGGTCAATTTTCTAACTATTATATGGCAACGTTGTCCCTTTCCACATCTGCGCGGCATCTCTGCAAATTTTATTTTATACGCTTCTATCAATATGGCGGCAAATGCTCCAGCTCTGCCACAACTGCGATGTAAATTTATCTAAAGATAACACAAAAAAGTTATTGTCTTTAGAATTGAAGGAAAAAATACCTATTTCCTAGGACAAGAGTCTGGTTCTGTCGATCTCGAACATTTTGTTTTGTTCCAGTGACCAACAAAATGTCTCCTCGTCCGTCAATCGTTCCGCTGGACACCGGGGACTCCCCCACTTCCGACATCGGAGCAGGCACGACCGTCACGCAACCCGAGGCCCCTCCCAAGGAGCCTGCAAGGGGCAACTGCAGGGTGTGCCTGAAAGCCTTCAGAGGTCACCAGCTGGACCAGGCGAGGTCCTGCGCCGAGTGCTCGCAAAGGGTCTGCGAAGACTGTGCGAGTTACAGCAAGATGGACGACGGCGAAGATACTAGGAATTGGACTTGCAGTGTTTGTAGAAGGTATGTGGAACAGGCAGGGGGGCAAGGTGCGTAGGTAAATAAATAAATGGAACGTGGACATTTTGGAAACTCCAATTTGCATATCAGTAAAACGAAATGCCATTTTTTACATAAAACAAACTAAGCAGGTCAAAAGTATTGTAACGGGTGATTTTTTAAGAGGTATAGGATTTGATTTTCAAAAAAAAAAACACAAAAAATTTGAAAAAACGATTAAATCTTTATTTGAGTCGATAGAACGATCGATATAATTTAATGTTTAAAGATCATTTCATGTAAATGTTGGTCGCGGCTCCGCTTTAGATGGCCCATGTGCAAGGTCCAATTTTGGAACACTCTCTCCAACATATCGGCCGGCATCTCACGAATAAATGCTTCAATATTGGCTTCCAGCGCGTCAATCGTTGCTGGTTTATCTCTGTAGACATTAGCCTTAACATGGCCCCACAAGAAATAGACCAACGGCGTTAAATTACACGATCTAGGCGGCCAATTGACGGGCCCCAAACGTGAGATAAACTGTTCACCGAACTCGCCTCTCAATAGGGCCATTGTTTTGTGTGCGGTGTGGCATGTGGCACCGTCTTGTTGAAACCACATGTCAGCCAAGTCCAGCTCTTCCATTTTGGGCAAAAAAAAGTTTGTTATCATCGCACGGTAGCGCTCGCCATTCACAGTTACGTTCCGGCCATTGTCGTCTTTGAAGAAGTACGGCCCGATGATGCCACCGGCCCATAATCCACACCAAACAGTGATTTTTTCGGGATGCATTGGTAGCTCTTGCAACGCTTCTGGCTGGTCTCCACTCCAGATGCGGCAATTTTGCTTGTTAACGTACCCATTCATCCAGAAATGAGCTTCGTCTTCCTCCAACTTTGCCAGCGCCCATTCACCGAATTGGAAACGTTGTGGAAGGTCGTGTGGCTTCAATTCTTGCACCAGCTGTATCTTGTAAGGTTTTACACCCAAATCCTTTCGCAAAATTTTGCTCGTAGTGGAGTAACAGAGGCCCAATTGATGCGAACGGCGGCGAATCGACATTTCACGGTCATCACTGACACTGGCGGATACAGCCGCAATATTTTCTTCAGTCCTCACTCTACGTCTGCGTGTTGGTGGTTTAATGTCCAATAATGTAAACTGGGTTCGAAATTTAGTCACAAGCTTCCGAAAAGCTCCCTCAGTAGGCCGACCAAATTGCCCATAAATTGGAAGCAGTGCTCGAGCACTCTCTGAACCGAACATGAATTTTGATAGTAAAATTCAATAATTTGCAAGCGTTGTTCGTTCGTAAGTCGATTCATGGTTAAATTATATACCAAACTGAACAAGTTTGACGATGACACAAGATACGATTCACGCGTCATCTGTCAAAAACAGTGTTGCCAAAAAGATACTAGCAAAAAAATCAGAATCAGAATTAACCCCACAGCAGTCTATTTTAATTTGATTTTCACAGCGGAACTGTCCCAAAAATCGCGAGCCTATTAGTTTCTGTGACAGCCAGCCTCGAAATTCCCGGTAAGAGTGCCCCACTTTGGTTCCCTACTAACTTTGCAGATTGTAAAGAGCCGAATATGTCTTGACAATTCGGAAAATATGTTTTTTATAGCAGAGGACGAGAAGTAGTCACTTTCAACACGCATCTGCGTGCAGAAAGTAGCTCTTTTCCGCACGCATAGCTTCCAATACAACATAGTACGTATTTAAATTTCGGCAGAAAAGTATCACTTTGCGCACTTGTTAGGTAAATAACTATTTCAGCCTGTAAGCGTGCCTCGGTAACAAACATGTTTACTTTTTTTAGAATGCGATTAAGTTGCTTTCCAAGTAATGCACGGCAAATTCATTTAGATAAAAGCTCTATCCGAGGATATGTCTATTAGGAATGGCGTTTTTCGTGTCAGTAGTGATGTATTTCCGCTGGTAGGGCGGGCAACGCGAAAATTCGATATTCCACGTTGATACTGTCCAAAATAAATCAAGCGGCAGCGTTGGTTCCCTCAATGATCTTCCAGCTAATCTATGCTATGAATTATCGATACATTAAATCCTATATTACGTACCTAAGTTGAGAAATATGTTTTATTGAGCGAGCGCTCCTACATCCTGAGACTTCTAAGCCCGTTTCAGCTAAAGATTAACTTTGTTAAGTTCAACTTTAAGAAAAGTATTCTTATGCACCGGTTTCGCTTAGTATTTTCCTAGCTGAGAAGATTTTTAATCCTACAACGCTGAACCTATTACAGGAAAGAGTTTATTTTATGTATTTTGAATGTCGTTTGACATGCTTATCAGAATGAGCCAGTTCCATTGGCCGTGATTCTAATAGGCTAGTTGACACTTTTTTTAAGTAGGTCTTAATTACTTAATATTTGTTCTATACTAAGTGACATATAAATCCGAACACCCAGTTTAAATGGTTTTATTTTAATAAAATGTTGTATAAGTACTTAATGAAGCATAATAAGTAAATGATAAAAATTTCAAAATGATTGCACTGCTTTAAAGCCCTTTGACCTTTAATAATGTGTGGATGCACTCTCTCAATGTCCTCCTGTGGTATCTCATTCCAGGCAACCACCAACTCCTCTCGAAGTGCTTCTAGAGTCTGAGGAGGACGTTGCAAATTGAGCAATCTCCTACACATCATATCCCACACGTGCTCAATTGGGGATAAGTCGGGAGATCTTGGTGGCCATGGTAACAATGTGACATCATTATGTTGAAAGAAGTCTATTGTGACTCTTGCAACATGTGGTCGGGCATTATCTTGTTGGAAAGTTGGATCTGCCAGGGTGTCAAGATAGGGTAAAAGATGGGGTTCTAGAACTTCGTGGATATAACGCTGCGCGTTCATGTTACCTCTGATGAAGATTAAAGGTGACCTGGAACCATAAGCTATAGCACCCCAAACCATAACTCCAATAGTGTGATGAACATGTCTTTCAACAAAAAACTGTGGATTCCTCCTTTCACCACGTCGCCTTCTAACCCTGGCACGACCATCGTGCATGCCTAAACAAAATCGAGACTCGTCACTAAAGACAATACTGTTCCATTCCTGATCCCAGAGTGACCGTTGTCTGCGCCACTCAAGGCGATTACGTCGGTGTTCTCGAGTTAAAGGGAGGACCCAGCGTGGCCGGTATGAAAACAAGCCAAAACTTCTCATTCGTCGGTAAACACTTCGCATGCCAATAGGTCTTCCGTGTTCTGCAAACCATTCATTTGCAATAGACCTGGTAGTGGAGAAAAGGTCCCTTAAGGCCAATAATCTTAGGCGGCGATCTTCACGGTCTGTTGTTCTACGGCGGCGTCCAGTGCCCCTTGCTCTTTGCGTACGGCCTTCTCGAAGCCATGCCTGACAACACCTTACCACAGTGTCTACACTTCTTTGCACTCTAACTGCAATTGCCCGAAAAGAAAGTCCAGCTTCCCGAAGTCCCACTATACGGCCCCTATCAAACTCACTAAGTTGAAGAAATCGTACAGGTCTCCGTAGTCTAGGCATCGTAACTGATCGTAAAGGATGTCAAGAACCAAAATCCGCCAACATTGATTCTTTACTGCGGCTGAAATATTCATTTTTAGAGCGTTAGTGAATTAAAAAAAAGCAGTATAAAAACCGGAATGTCCAGCTGATAAGGCTGAAAATTTTTTCACTTGTTATTTACAGTACGATAAATACATTCACCAACTTTTATTAAAATAAAACCATTTAAACTGGGTGTTCGGATTTATATGCCACTTAGATAAAAAGAATATATAAAAGGACTGTAGTGCTCTGATGTCACACTGTTTGTAAACAGCAACTGACGGCAGCATAATCTCTCAAACTTTTGTACATATAAACATGAAGCCTACTAGTTAACAAGAAAAATATAGTAGACATCGTTATTGTGTCGTCCGAGAATGTAAAAGCACACGATAAAGACTCCAGGAAAGCTGTGGATTAGAGCGCCCAGGGAAATAAATATACACTACACTGTGTATTGCTTTTGGGGCATACTTTATGTTCGTAACATATTTTACATTTTACTGTGCAGATTTTATCGTCCCGTTAAATTGGAGGTTACCTACGGCATCATCACCGTACGATTTTCTTGCCAATGTGTAAGAAGAAATACAATAAAACTATTTATAGGTTATTACTCATGAGCTTAATTTTGAATGACTTTTGAAAAGGAAAGTTACGTAGGAGTATCACTTATTCTTTCTTTTTATGCCTATCATTGTATATATTTTTACGTAGAAGTCTTTGTTCATAAACCATCAGAGTATCAATTTTCGGAAAAGTTGTGCTTTCTGCTTTTACGAATCCAATGTCCATTATTGTTTTTTCCATAAAACGTTTTACGTTGATTGGGAGCTTTTTAAGCATATTTAGAGGATACAACGTTGGTCTACGAGTGACATACGGATGATGTTTCTTTGTTTACGATTTGTATGACGTCACGTCATTGCCGACAGTGCTTTTGCAGCTACGTATTAAGCATGAAAAATATATCTTTACTTAATCAGGGTGTTAGGGAAATAATATCCGTAACTTTAAGAAGTGATTCCTTGCATTATTCTAAGCAAAAAAGTTCGTTTAACTTATGTCCGAAAATCAATCGTATTCAAGAGAAGTGAGTAGCAAAAGATTAAATTTTCTCAAACATTTGGCAACGCTGCGACGCAGCCGCGATACGGGCGTACGACCACCACAACTGATT
This sequence comes from Acanthoscelides obtectus, assembly GCA_963669975.1. Lineage (NCBI taxonomy): Eukaryota > Metazoa > Arthropoda > Insecta > Coleoptera > Chrysomelidae > Acanthoscelides > Acanthoscelides obtectus. The sequence continues at coordinate 78,621,663 of CAVLJG010000009.1, forward strand.
CATCGAATTGTTTACGTTTGTATGATATTTTTGTTGAAAATATGCCTTGAATTATTGAATACTTTTACGCAATCCTTTGCGGCTAATATTTTTTTTAATAACGCATACAGTACATTTACTAGAAAAACAAGACAGTACTTACCGGTACGTGGCGATACACACCACCCAATTCCCACGATTATCAGTCGCTTATTTGAAACGGTGCGAAGCACGAAAGAAGAAAAAACCAACATCCATAAATCGCATATAGTGACAGTTAAATGTATTAGTAATCGCAGCAACACGCGATGATACATGCAGTGCAAACGGAGTACGACGTTGCCAGTTGTGTGAGGGATTTTGTTTGTCTGTTTTTCTTCGGAAAATTGTATTTAATAAGCGAGAAATTTATTTTGTGAGAGACAATTAATAAAAAGATGTATCGATACATGTTACGCTATTAGGCATATGAATTTAAATTATTAAGGTGCAAGATTAATTTACTTCATGATTAAAAAGAAATAAGTTCAGCATTTTTTTGCTCCGAAATGGTTGATTTTCGGACATAATGTTATACTAAGTGACATATAAATCCGAACACCCAGTTTAAATGGTTTTATTTTAGTGAAAGTTGGTGAATGTATTTATCTTACTGTAAATAACAAGTGAAAAAATTTTCAGCCTTATCAGTTGGACATTCCGGTTTTTATACTGCTTTTTTTAATTCATTAACGCTCTAAAAATGAATATTTCAGCCGCAGTAAAGAATCAACGTTGGCGGATTTTGGTTCTTGACATCCTTTACGATCGGTTACGATGCCTAGAGTACGGAGACCTGTACGATTTCGTCAACTTAGTGAGTTTGATAGGGGCCGTATAGTGGGACTTCGGGAAGCTGGACTTTCTTTTCGGGCAATTGCAGTTAGAGTGCAAAGAAGTGTAGACACTGTGGTTAGGTGTTGTCAGGCATGGCTTCAAGAAGGCCGTACGCAAAGAGCAAGGGGCACTGGACGCCGCCGTAGAACAACAGACCGTGAAGATCGCCGCCTAAGATTATTGGCTTTAAGGGACCGTTTCTCCACTACCAGGTCCATTGCAAATGAATGGTTTGCAGAACACGGAAGACCTATTGGCATGCAAAGTGTTTACCGACGAATGAGAAGTTTTGGCTTGTTTTCATACCGGCCACACTGGGTCCTCCCTTTAACTCGAGAACACCGACGTAATCGCCTTGAGTGGTGCAGACAACGGTCACTCTAGGATCAGGAATGGAACATTGTCTTTAGTGACGAGTCTCGATTTTGTTTAGGCATGCACGATGGTCGTACCAGGGTTAGAAGGCGACGTGGTGAAAGGAGGAATCCACAGTTTTTTGTTGAAAGACATGTTAATCACACTGTTGGAGTTATGGTTTGGGGTGCTATAGCTTATGGTTCCAGGTCACCTTTAATCTTCATCAGAGGTAACATGAACGCGCAGCGTTATATCCACGAAGTTCTAGAACCCCATCTTTTACCCTATCTTGACACCCTGGCAGATCCAACTTTCCAACAAGATAATGCCCGACCACATGTTGCAAGAGTCAGAATAGACTTCTTTCAACATAATGATGTCATATTGTTACCATGGCCAGCAAGATCTCCCGACTTATCTCCAATTGAGCACGTGTGGGATATGATGGGTAGGAGAATGCTCAATTTGCAATGTCCTCCTCAGACTCTAGAAGCACTTCGAGAGGAGTTGGTGGTTGCCTGGAATGAGATACCACAGGAGGACATTGACCACCTGATCAGAAGCATGCCTAGGCGCGTTGGAGAATGCGTAGCACATCAGGGTGCATCCACGCATTATTAAAGGTCAAAGGGCTTTAAAGCAGTGCAATCATTTTGAAATCTTTATCATTTACTTATTATGCTTCATTAAGTACTTATACAAAATTTTATTAAAATAAAACCATTTAAACTGGGTGTTCGGATTTATATGTCACTTAGTATATAATGAACTTTTTTGCTTAGAATAATGCAAGGAATCACCTCTTAAAGTTACGAATATTATTTCTCTAACACCCTGTTTATTATTCTTGCGCTTTTAAAAATTGGAATCGATATATTACGTTTTCCTAAGCCAAATTCTGTAAGAATAGCTTCACGCTAAGCTTCATCCTCAATAAATTTGATGTGAATTGTCGCCTGACCCATGCACAAGAAACTGGTAGTGCTTTCTATAGGATCGTTCGCAATTATTCGAATATTATTTGTAAACATTTTGAATAAATATTATTATTAAAAATGTTGCTACTGCATTACTTTGATCATTGCATTTCTTGACCTACTTTACAATAGACACGTTAATAAATCTCTTCAAAAGTGAGACTATCTAACGGGATTAAGCGCATCTAATTTACTTGTCGCGTTGAAGTTATTTGTGTTAGCTGCAACCCCAATTTTCCCATTAATATAGTGTAAATTGCTAGCTCTATCATCAAACGCGCTACGAAGCTATTTGCTCAAGCAAAGCAATGGGACGATCTCCTAACCCTCAACTGCCGAGTATTACCCAGTAATACCACGTCCTGCATCCCGCTAGTTTGGTCTGTATGTTATGATAGTGGGATTATCCCTGATTCAGGGATGTGGAAAATGCCTAGGTTATTAATTTTTTATAATCCGGACTTCGTGTGGATGAACCTACATTTAAAGCCACCGCGCGTAAATGGAATTAAAGGAAACTTTAATTAAACGTCAAATAGGGAATGTTGATTAAATAATCTTTAAATGAGATAAATAACTGAACATGAGCGCGCGTGGTATCATGGATCAGGAGGATCTTATCGTCAGAAGTTAAGAAAAATACTTATAATATTCTTCTTCCAAGTTCATAATCATAATCAGGAATTGCAAGGATTTCAGTGAAACTATCGTCTCTGTATTTCAGTCTAAGTAGATCCAAACAGTGTGTCCCCGGTTAATTTGACAGCTCTCAAAATGTGACATTATTCAGACAAAGGCAAATAAGATGGCGTGTTTGAAGTGTCTCAATCGTCTTTTGTTTTCCGCAATCTGCCTCAACTTTTTTCTTATGACTGCATATTAAATATTTCGATTTTTTGAAAGATCGTAAAATTTCCAGCCTAGACATGTCTCACAAGTGCATAAAAGATTGGAGTATCATCGAAATATCATCAGTCGTAATGTTATGTATTATTTTTTTTCTAAGGAGGCCATGATTTATTTGTCAGAAAAAAAATTAACAAGTAACGCATTTTTTTCATCTAAGGAGGCTCTGACTTTGATGTCAAATGATTCAAGGTATTAAAATTGTGTTTTATAATAATAATAGACGAGATTGTCAAAACCTGTTGAAAATGGCCGGTGTTTCCTACTCAAATGAAGAAAAGTTTGACATGTTAGCGCTGTACTTGCAGTCACACAGAAACGCCGACATTACCATTATGAAGTCAGTCGTAATATTTTATATAAGAACATAATAAATATTACATATACTAAGTGACATATAAATCCGAACACCCAGTTTAAATGGTTTTATTTTAATAAAATTTTGTATAAGTACTTAATGAAGCATAATAAGTAAATGATAAAAATTTCAATATGATTGCACTGCTTTAAAGCTCTTTGACCTTTAATAATGTGTGGATGCACCCTGATGTGCTACGCATTCTCCAACGCGCCTAGGCATGCTTCTGATCAGGTGGTCAATGTCCTCCTGTGGTATCTCATGCCAGGCAACCACCAACTCCTCTCGAAGTGCTTCTAGAGTCTGAGGAGGACGTTGTAAATTGAGCAATCTCTTAGCCATCATATCCCACACGTGCTCAATTTGGGATAAGTCGGGAGATCTTGGTGGCCATGGTAACAATGTGACATCATTATGTTGAAAGAAGTCTATTGTGACTGTTGCAACATGTGGTCGGGCATTATCTTGTTGGAAAGTTGGATTTGCCAGGGTGTCAAGATAGGGTAAAAGATGGGGTTCTAGAACTTCGTGGATATAACGCTGCGCGTTCATGTTACCTCTGATGAAGATTAAAGGTGACCTGGAACCATAAGCTATAGCACCCCAAACCATAACTCCAACAGTGTGATGAACATGTCTTTCAACAAAAAACTGTGGATTCCTCCTTTCACCACGTCGCCTTCTAACCCTGGCACGACCATCGTGCATGCCTAAACAAAATCGAGACTCGTCACTAAAGACAATACTGTTCCATTCCTGATCCCAGAGTGACCGTTGTCTGCACCACTCAAGGCGATTACGTCGGTGTTCTCGAGTTAAAGGGAGGACCCAGTGTGGCCGGTATGAAAACAAGCCAAAACTTCTCATTCGTCGGTAAACACTTCGCATGCCAATAGGTCTTCCGTGTTCTGCAGACCATTCATTTGCAATGGACCTGGTAGTGGAGAAACGGTCCCGTAAGGCCAATAATCTTAGGCGGCGATCTTCACGGTCTGTTGTTCTACGGCGGCGTCCAGTGCCCCTTGCTCTTTGCGTACGGCCTTCTCCAAGCCATACCTGACAACACCTAACCACAGTGTCTACACTTCTTTGCACTCTAACTGCAATTGCCCGAAAAGAAAGTCCAGCTTCCCGAAGTCCCACTATACGGTCCCTATCAAACTCACTAAGTTGACGAAATCGTACAGGTCTCCGTACTCTAGGCATCGTAACCGATCGTAAAGGATGTCAAGAACCAAAATCCGCCAACGTTGATTCTTTACTGCGGCTGAAATATTCATTTTTAGAGCGTTAGTGAATCAAAAAAAAGCAGTATAAAAACCGGAATGTCCAACTGATAAGGCTGAAAATTTTTTCACTTGTTATTTACAGTAAGATAAATACATTCACCAACTTTTATTAAAATAAAACCATTTAAACTGGGTGTTCGGATTTATATGTCACTTAGTATATAAATACCAACATTACAGAAAGTAAAAGAACCAACCAATAGAAACAAACACTTCAATATATAGAATAGTGTATACCTAATATGGATAAAAGACCTTTGGCGTTGACCATACCAATTTTGAAATAAACAGTGATATTTTAGTCTTTTTTAATCGATTCTGTATCTTTTCACATGTTCATCACTGGAAACGACACAGTATAAGACTTTCACCAAAAATATCATCTTTGAGCCATCATTTTAGAGACCGTACAACATTAGCAACATAATTCTAGAAGCCTTATGAAATAAATGAGGGTAATTGTTTTCCTATAAAGACTGTTATGAATTTTCCAGTGGCGTCCCTTGGGGTCTTGTGTCTCAGTATGAAAGCTGTCTAGGAAATTCGTAAAGCAATTTTTCAGTCTTGCATTGAAGTTTCCTTTCACTTCCCATGGATGGAGTATTGAAATAGAATTAAATTCATAGACCAAACTGATCAAGTTTGACAATGACACAAGACACGATTCACGCGTCGTCTGTCAAAAACAGTGTTGCCAAAAAGATACTCGCAAAAAAATCACCCATTAGAAACGTTTTCGATCTCCTTCTGCTATTTGAGCTCACCGAGGCGGTGCTTCAGTGAGCGTTGACGTGATAACTTCCAGTACGGCAGGAAAAGGTTGTCTATGGACGCATGTATCTGCTTGACTGACTTGATCGGTTTTATTTTTCTATTCGACAGAGAGGCTAACTTGTGTCGTTTTTCCAGAAAAATGCAGTCTCGAACCGTGCTATCCCAAGACTCGAACGAGAGCCTGCTGGAGATTCCAATCCAGGAATTGCAACGGAGACACTCCGAAACGCGTCTGGGCAGCAGTGCGGGCAGCGATGGTCTATCTGTAGGGGGCTTCGGGGGCGGCTTGGCACCCCCTAGGAGCCCCGAGCTACGCAGGCACTCTGATGTGTCGCCTTCATCACTCAAGGAACTCGAAAAGGTAAGCTACAAAGTTGCATATCTATTTAATAGGCGATGCTATCTTGGACTTTTGGTCTTACGAGGGTAAAATCTACAGACAGCTGAAAAACACAGCTAATAATTTGAGTTAAGGAGAAGCCTGATCTGCGGGCGAACACTAAACACGTGGACAGGGCGGCCGAAAAGCCTAAAAAAGTAGGACGAAAATTTTACATAGCCTCGTAACATATGTATGGAAATAGTTCATTATGACTTATGGGGTGTTATCGTGGAGTCACTCAAACCAGAGGTTCAGGGTCATCTCGAACTTAAATAATTTTTTGTAAGTAAATGTTATTATGCTGACTCTGAGTTTGTTATTCTATGATTTATTTGTTTTATACATATTATTGAACCTGTAATAATTAATTTTAATCTTTCGGACGATGACTCAAGTACTTCCAGCGAATAAAGGAGACTTGTGCACTTCTTTCTATAAAAATAATCATTTATTTTCTTAGATTCTTTCAAGACCATTGAGGCAAATACGGAGGTATAGCTTCATTATGCTCTTATTCCGCTTTTGACACTGCATTTAATATAACCCAATACATATTATACGAATATACATATAGACGTGTACAGAATGCAGCTAGCAATCCTTTAGTTCGGTGACAGCTGCTAGACAGTAGCCAGAAGCGAATCGCCATCTGAATCGATATAATATTCCCTGGATGGCCACATGAATGGGGATTGGATTCATATAAACTGGCTTATACAGGCGGCATATATCTTATATGTTGCACGCGATGTTCAGATTATTCTGGGTATGCTGGATAATATCCCTAGGAATTGTAATAATTGTTGCTGGGATATGGACATACCTACACATAAAGTAGGTATATCGATTCGTTTGTCAATGTTCGAAGCAACCAACTGTTTACATTTGAGTATCATAAAACCAACTTGATTACGTTTTCTGCCAGAGAATGATGATTAGAAACGTAAGTACTTATATTTTTGAGATTCTCAATAGAAATGCGATTTGTCTTGAAGGTTTACGTTGCGGCAGTATTGGAAAAGCAACGCCGTCATATACACTGCCGTTCGACAGTTTCTGGAAACGGACAAAAGAAATGGAAGCAGGGTCATACAGATGAATAATGTTTCAAAATATACTAAGTGACATATAAATCCGAACACCCAGTTTAAATGGTTTTATTTTAATAAAAGTTGGTGAATGTATTTATCTTACTGTGAATAACAAGTGAAAGAATATTCAGCCTTATCAGTTGGACATTCCGGTTTTTATACTGTTTTTTTTTAATCCACTAACGCTCTAAAAATGAATATTTCAGCCGCAGTAAAGAATCAACGTTGGCGGATTTTGGTTCTTGACATCCTTTACGATCGGTTACGATGCCTAGAGTACGGAGACCTGTACGATTTCGTCAACTTAGTGAGTTTGATAGGGGCCGTATAGTGGGACTTCGGGAAGCTGGACTTTCTTTTCGGGCAATTGCAGTTAGAGTGCAAAGAAGTGTAGACACTGTGGTTAGGTGTTGTCAGGCATGGCTTCGAGAAGGCCGTACGCAAAGAGCAAGGGGCACTGTACGCCGCCGTAGAACAACAGACCGTGAAGATCGCCGCCTAAGATTATTGGCCTTAAGGGACCGTTTCTCCACTACCAGGTCCATTGCAAATGAATGGTTTGCAGAACACGGAAGACCTATTGGCATGCGAAGTGTTTACCGACGAATGGGAAGTTTTGGCTTGTTTTCATACCGGCTACACTGGGTCCTCCCTTTAACTCGAGAACACCGACGTAATCGCCTTGACTGGTGCAGACAACGGTCACTGTGGGATCAGGAATGGAACAGTATTGTCTTTAGTGACGAGTCTCGATTTTGTTTAGGCATGCACGATGGTCGTATCAGGGTTAGAAGGCGACGTGGTGAAAGGAGGAATCCACAGTTTTTTGTTGAAAGGCATGTTCATCACACTGTTGGAGTTATGGGTTGGGGTGCTATAGCTTATAGTTCCAGGTCACCTTTAATCTTTATCAGAGGTAACATGAACGCGCAGCGTTATATCCACGAAGTTCTAGAACCCCACCTTTTACCCAATCTTGACTCCCTGGCAGATCCAACTTTCCAACAAGATAATGCCCGGCCACATGTTGCAAGAGTCACAATAGACTTCTTTCAACATAATGATGTCACATTGTTACCATGGCCACCAAGATCTCCCGACTTATCCCAAATTGAGCACGTTTGGGATATGATGGGTAGGAGATTGCTCAATTTGCAACGTCCTCCTCAGACTCTAGAAGCACTTCGAGAGGAGTTGGTGGTTGCCTGGAATGAGATACCACAGGAGGACATTGACCACCTGATCAGAAGCATGCCTAGGCGCGTTGGAGAATGCGTAGCACATCAGGGTGCATCCACACATTATTAAAGGTCAAAGGGCTTTAAAGCAGTGCAATCATTTTGAAATTTTTATCATTTACTTATTATGCTTCATTAACTACTTATACAAAATTTTATTAAAATAAAACCATTTAAACTGGGTGTTCGGATTTATATGTCACTTAGTATATTCATTATCTAGTAGGTCATATGATCGATCACCAATAAATACTTTTTTGATCTCCTGAAATCTTTGTACGAACCTGGTTTAGAAAAAATGCATGGTTTTTGGGATGTCCTGGTATATAATAGACATGTGCCATTTTGGAAATATGCATAAAAGCCATCTACTATCTGTCGGTTCCCAAATCCCAACCAGTAAAGAGTATATTTGCTATTGTGTCAATCTAGAACGGCAAAGCTGTCATTTGGGATCGACCCGTGTTAACTTTGGTTGCCACACTGTGAGCAAGGTACAGTTTCGATCAGAATAATGATTATTTATTAAACATATTTTTTGGATACTCATCAGCATGGTCTAGGCTTGGTCTCTCGTTTCTAGGACAACGAACGGAAGCATAGCAACTATACAGTATCAAGCGTGAGATCTATCTAGATAACCGCCATTTACTCTGTTTATCTAATATTATTTATGCTATGAGCGCATAAGGTTTCTTTCAGAAATATGAATCCAATCTCCATCCTTGTAATCATATCGATATTTGTGAAGCTTTCATATATAAACTGATATAGTCCTTGAAAAATGACACAGCGAAGTCCCCATTAGATCAGGACGACGACGCCGCTTTGTCAAATAAAGTTATTGCGTATGAGTTTGTGCTTTTATGAAATCATCGATCCTCCTTTCTGCTGTCCAATAAATAAAAGCTCACATGAAAGAAACAAGATTTAAAAGCTTAAAAGCTCTATCTCCAGCCTACAAAGGCCTAGTCCGAGCGTGAGCTCCATTTTCCAATGGAAACAGATGTGCATTCCCGTGTTTTTTTACTTTTTTTCTATGATAAAGGACCATTGCTGTTTACGAGTATATATACATGAGAGACACATACATTAGTCACACATTTCACAGAACTGCTATAAGAATAACGTTTTGTATTCTGTAGAAACTGACAGTGGTGTAATGTAGAAAATCAATATAATTTCATTAAAAATCGAAAAGGTCAACTTGCGTAGTAGCTAGTCGCTAGCTCACACCACGCGCACTCGCCGTGACTGAATCGTGATCGTGTGAACCGTCCACGACTCTGGACTAGTTGGCTTTCCACCTGCCACTCAAGACAAAAGGCACGACAGGGAAATCCCAAATGTGCCACGCTATCGTCTTTTGCTCATTGAGAAAGTGTCTATCGTATAAACAGTGAAGACCTTGGTTGTGATATGATGATTCTGTTTCACATAGCGCGTTTTAAAATAGTCTATAAAATGCTTGATCCAGGTCTCACAAAAAAATAGGACGGAAATGTAGTCATATCAGTTGACAAATCAGTACAGGATACTACATCTTGCCAGGTATAGCTTATAATTGTGATATATGTAGATTACTAGTTTCCTTCATTGATGGAAGTGAAATAAGTGTTCTTATTTATTTCAGTTGAAATCTGGAAAGCCATCATCTGATCAGTCATCGAATAAACCAATGAAACCTCTTGGCAGTCCGTATGGCTCTACAGCTGATGTCGGTCCCCCACAGGTGCAGCGATCCAGACGAGGGTCCCGAGTATCACGACAACGCAGCTATGATGAAGAGGTAATCATTGATTTCATTTTCTAAATATTTAATAAATTATTTACCTATTAGTACACGGCACTCTTCCGTCATATCAAGACTCTCCAGTATGATATTGGTCAGGGCGAATGCAAATTGATAGGTGTGTTCATTCGATATAACTCCATTCCAGGTGAAAGCAGCCAAAGGAATCTCCCCCGGTGGCTCTCCAGCGACAGGTCCCGATGGCTCCGCCGCTGGCCTGGGACTGCCTGCCCCTATGCCGAGACGCGCCTCCGCCTATGACGTGTTCGCTGGCGCACCGGGCGGCCTCCCAACCGTAGCAGGCCCGCCCATGGGTAGAAGGGCATCGTTCCGCGTTGCGCCACCCACTCCGGTCGAGCAACAGAGCCCGACCACCGAAAACGATGTGGGCGGGCTCTCAATGCCGATCATCACAGGCGCAGGATTGGGGGGACCTGTACCGGAGATCGGGGAAAGGAGGATGTCGTGCAGGAGGGCATCACATATGTAAGTGAGGTCAATGTTTCCATGTTTCTTTCTTCCTCTCTTTCTGCATTTCTTCATTTCTTCATTCTCATTCTTCATTTCTTCATTTCTTCATTTCTTCATTTCTTCATTACTTCATTTCTTCATTCTTCATTTCTTCATTTCTTCATTTCTTCATTTCTTCATTTCTTCATTCTTCATTTCTTCATTTCTTCATTTCTTCATTTCTTCATTTCTTCATTTCTTCATTTCTTCATTTCTTCATTTCTTCATTTCTTCATTTCTATTCTTCATTTCTTCATTTCTTCATTTCTTCATTTCTTCATTTCTTCATTTCTTCATTTCTTCATTTCTTCATTTCTTCATTTCTTCATTTCTTCATTTCTTCATTTCTTCAGTTCTTCATTTCTTCATTTCTTCAGTCTTCATTCTCATTCTTCATTTCTTCATTTCTTCATTTCTTCATTTCTTCATTTCTTCATTTCTTCATTTCTTCATTTCTTCATTTCTTCATTTCTTCATTTCTCATTCTTCATTTCTTCATTTCTTCATTCTTCATTTCTTCATTTCTTCATTTCTTCATTTCTTCATTTCTTCATTTCTTCATTTCTTCATTTCTTCATTTCTTCATTTCTTCATTTCTTCATTTCTTCATTTCTTCATTTCTTCATTTCTTCATTTCTTCATTTCTTCATTTTCTCATTTCTTATTTCTTCCATTCTCATTTCTTCATTTCTTCATTTCTTCATTTCTTCATTTCTTCATTTCTTCATTTCTCATTTCTTCCTTTCTTCATTTCTTCATTTCTTCATTTCTTCATTTCTTCATTTCTTCATTTCTTCATTTCTTTCATTTCGTCATACTTCAGTCTTTCCATTTCTCATTACTCATTACTCATTTCTTCATTCTATCTCATTCTTCATTCTCATTTCTTCATTTCTTTTCATTCGTCATTACTTCATATTCATCTTCATTTCTTCATTTACTAATTTACTTCATTTCTTCATTTCTTCATTTCTTCATTTCTTCATTTCTTCCATTCTTCATCTTTCTTCATTTCTTCATTTCTTCATTTCTTCATTTCTTCGTTTCTCATTTTCTCATTCTTCATTCTCATTTCTTCATTTCTTCATTTCTTCATTTCTTCATTTCTTCATTTCTTCATTCTTCATTTCTTCCGTTATTCATTTCTCTTTCATGTCTTCATTTCTCATTTCCTTCATTTCTTCATTTTCTTCATTTCTTCATTCTTCAATTTCTTCATTTCTTCATTTCTTCATTTCTTCATTTCTTCATTTCTTCATTTCTCATTTCTTCATTTCTTCATTTCTTCATTTCTATTCATTTCTTCATTTCTTCTCATTTCTTCATTTCTTCATTTCTTCATTTCTTCATTCTTCATTTCTTCATTTCTTCATTTCTTCATTTCTTCATTTCTTCATTTCTTCATTTCTTCATTATCTTCATTTCTTCATTCTTCATTTCTTCATTTCTCATTTCTTCATTCTTCATTTCTTCATTTCTTCATTCTTATTCTTCATTTCTTCATTTCTTCATTTCTTCATTTCTTCATTTCTTCATTCTTCATTTCTTCATTTCTTCATTTCTTCATTTCTTTCTTTTCTTCATT